>BLKR01010470.1:0-55293 GCA_011170035.1 Teleogryllus occipitalis | reverse complement strand
GGCGGCGGGGCGGCGGGGCGGCGGGGGCGGCGGGGGCGGCGGGGGCGGCGGGGGCGGCGGGGGCGGCGGGGGCGGCGGGGGCGGCGGGGGCGGCGGGGGCGGCGGGGGCGGCGGGGGCGACGGGGGTGGCGGGGGTGGCGGGGGAGGCGGGGCAGTGGAGGCGATGGAGTCGTTGGAGGTGGTGGAGGTGACGATGTCCATGGGGGAAAACGAAGGTAATGGAGTACTAGTGTGTGTGGTGGCAGAGCGGTGGCGGAGTACGAGGAGGTGGGGGCGGAGAGGGAAGGGAGGAGGTCGCTCGCCGGCAGGGAAGAGGCGCGTGGGAGGCAGGGCGCCTGTCGGCGACGATGTCTTGTCGAGTGGGTGACGAGAGCCAGGGCCTCTGTCTGAAGGCGCCGCTCCGAAGGGAGGTTCGGCGTCGAGGAAGGTCGTGTTAGAGAGGCAGCCGCCTGCTCTACTAGCGGCGGAGACAAAGGCCAGTGAGCATTCCGGAGAGCAATGATATTGATGATGTTAGCAGAGATGCCTGCACGTGGCCTAATTGAAGGAGATGTGAGGAACAGAGAGAGGAGAAGAGGTGTTCAACATGGTGTTAGCAACAAGGATCAGAAGAGTTGCGGAAGTGGCGATGGCAGTGAGGTGTTCAGGAACGGCGGGGTGCCTACGTTAGTTCCAGCAAGTTGCGTACATTAAGTATTGGTTTGCTTTAAAATAAAAAAGTATTATGAAAATGTTTGTGATGAAATTCCCGTAATTATACAATACATGTAAAGTGGTTTCGCAAGAAAACCTTTTCGCAAAAACCCGCGACAAAAGTAAACTGATTGAAAATTAGGATCCAGCACATCGAAATTATATATAATTCAAGTTTTTTACATTAGGAACCAAAGAGGTTAGCGAATTCTGGGACGGGGGTGGCGGGGTGGAGTGAGTGGCGAGCTGACATTAATTGACTACGGGGAGAGCGGTAGTAGGAGGAGTGGAAATCCGCGAGGTGAATGGATAGAGGTGGGGCGGGCAGAAAAGTCGGCGTTGGCGGGGAAGACTGGGGCCTGGGGTGTAATGTCGGAGAGTTCAAAGACGAGAGAGCGGCGGGGGCGGCGGCGGCGGTTGGGGGCGGGACGGGTGCTCATCCGCGCGCGGTCTCTGCCGGAGACTAAAGTGTCCCCTTGGGAGGACGCCGAAACCGCCAGCGGGAGACACGCCGTCTGGCCGCAACCTGCGTTTACGATAGAGGAGCTACCACAACACATACTTCCTCACATTACTTCTAAATTTGCAAGTTTAGAATGTTCAGAGAGTTCAACGAAAACGAGATCTGCACCATTCTTTAAAGCATTTATTATGATAACCTAGGAGACATTTTAATAAAAAAATTGGGAGTCGTTTTTGAGAAAATTTTGAAAATGTTGATGCTTCATGTAAATCAAAATCAAAATATCGGTTTGAAAGTCAATTAAACGATTACAATACTTTCTCTTCTTACGATCAAGGGTGAGAAAGAATGGGCTCCGTCTCGCTCTACTCAACTAAATGATGTCACTAGAGCAGACCTGCACAGATTTATGCACTTTGACTGACCTCAGGAGCCGCGCGCGAGCAACTTGAGTGCAAGAACGGGACGCGTGAAAAGGAGGGGAAAAGACTCATTCTAGGAGTGAGAAATGCCAATAAAAATTCACAATTCGTAAAGCGGAAACTGGCAAATTAATCAGAAACCTGAAATTCCGTTTCACATGTATAGAGCGTATGTCGAATAAGTAATGAATTATTTGAGAAAACGTTTTATAGAAAAATTAACACGTGTAAAGTGAAAGTAGAGATGAACTCTTTCATTATTCTTTCTCCTGCTGCAGTACATCCACTATGAAAATATAATTGCAAATATTTCAAAACCGCAGTGCAGATTTTTTAACTCTGAATATGACAACAGAACAAAAAGTAATGAGGATAAAATATTTCAAATCTATCAAAACCCTGCCGTACACTGTTAATGCTTGATTCCAGTTCAGATTGCTGATTAATTTGCAGCATAATCTTTAGGAAAGAGATTACATGCGTAATAGACTAAATACAATAACTTTCTAAAATGACAATTAATTATTTTAGAATTGATTAGTAGAAGCGCTAGAAAACACCTTCAGCTGCAAAGCGTATTAGTGGTTTCGTTACTAGTTCATTACCTCTATTTATTATTTAAGATTTTGAGTGTCCTGGGGTGATAAAAATTGACTCAAAATTCATCCATCCGTCAAAAGTACACCATTTTCTACTCTTTAAGTGAAGGAGCCACGGCTTCAATCCTTAAATCTACCATTCGCTGAGGTCTAGAAGTTTCAAGACGTGCGTCTAACCGCACCATCAAAACTTCTCCAAAACCGCGTTTTATCCAGCAAAATCGAGGTTCCAAGTCGTGGCTCCGAAAGATAGCAACTGAGTGCTCGTTTTGGAAATCCACCGTAAGTATTTTAGAGTCCGCAATCAGTACTTTGTCAACGCCCTCAGATTTGAAACCCACAGTGTCGGTTTGTGGACTCCAGCTTAGTGGATGAAGTAAAGATGAGGTGAATGGTGGTGGATAAGGTGAAGCATTCTACAGGTTAGCTGTACCAATGATACTAGTCCAGGGTTTTCTTCCATGAATTCCACACAAATGCCAGAGCAGCATCACAGAAAACAAGCCAAGGATATTTTTCTATCGTGTCTCCACCCCTACACTCCCATTACATACACCGTAGCCGCATAGTCTCATTGTCATTAGACCAATTCCCCATCACGTAGAAAATCACAGATATACGTTGGTGATAGTGGAAGCTCTGATTGTTGTGAGACACAATCAAAAAAAAGAGTACGAACTTATGATTAGAAAATGATTCCAAAATACTCATATTTCAAAGGTTCTCTTATGCCTTAGATCTTCAAAGAACAGCAAGAGGCTTCACGTTCAATCGACCACAACTAGATCCTCGCCCAGCGCCCTCGATTCATGGATTCGAAGCCGCCTCAATACTGTAGCACATTCCGGGAATGCTTGCGCGGGGGTCGCTATCAGGACTTCATCTTAATTAAAAGGTCACGGGCCGCTCGTTTTCCCGTCACCCACAGCCTTCGCTTCGTTCGCTGCTGGCCCGAATTCCTGCTTGCGCCTCCGCCCACGCCACTGCCCAACCACGCCTCCATCACGCCATCACCCCCAGCCTCCACCCACGCCTTCATCAAGCCACTGCCCAGGCCTCCGCTCACACCATCATTTCAAACTCCGCCCACCCCTCCGCCCACGCCTCCGCCCACCCCTCCGCCCACGCCTCCGCCCACGCCTCCGCCCACGCCTCCGCCTCCGCCCACGCCTCTACTTGTTCAGTTCTGACGGCCGCCGCCACTGCGTTTAGTTCACAAATAGCATCGTCATTGCATCTTCACATGTCGTCACCTTCGATCTCCTCTGCATGTCCGTATGTCGTGAACCTGGGACATCGTCCTTACCACCATCACATCATTGCGTGCCTCTAACCCACGCCCACACCACCAGCCTTCGCCGCAGCGTATCACACCCGACTCCGCATACATTCGCCACCGTTGCCGTTATTCAGCGAATCCATTTTTTCCTGCACCTAAGTTAGCACATTGCTCAGCACTTTCAATTGTAACATAAGATGTAGGTATAAGTAACATAGCTTCAATAAATAATTAAAATGCAAAAAACAAATAAAGCAAAGATGATAGGTAAATTGCAATAATTGTCTTCGTGGTATTTATAACAATATTTTTGAAAGTTTCTTTGCGAGAGATCTACCTCCCGTCCCGTGTGTATGCGCGTGATGGAAGGGGGCGGGGCGCGTAATCGAGGTGACTGGGAGCCATAAACGTGGCGGCGGCGACTCAATAGTGGAGATAAGGTGGAGGTGGTGGAGGTGGAGATGGAGGTGGAGGATGAAGAGGTGGAAGTGGAGACGGAGTTGAAGGTGGAGGTGAAGTTGGTGGCGGCGGAGGAGGCGGTGGTGGTGGAGGGAGAGGTGGAGCGGGCGGTGGAAGTGAAGGTGGAGGTGCAGGCGCTGGTGGTGACTGCGATGGCGGCGGAGACGGTGGTGGTTGTGGAGGGAGCGGTGGAGGGGCGTTGCGGCGAGTGGCGTGCCGAAGGCAAGACGGTGGCGGTGCGGCGGCGGTGGAGGCGGGTGCGGAGGAGGCGGCGGCGAAGAAAGCGGTGGAGGCGGCCAAGGCAGCAGAGGCATCGGCGATGGCGAAGGCAGGGGGCGTGGCGGGGAATGGCGGGCCGATGGCAAGACGGTGGCGGGGTGGCGGCGGTGGAGGCGAAGAAACTGGTGGAGACGGCAAAGGCGGCAGGGTGGCGGCATGGCGTGGCGGGGCATGGCGGGGCGTGGCGTGGCATGGCGGGACGTGGCGTGGTGGGGCGTGGCGGGGCGTGGCGGGGCGTGGCGGGGAGGGTCGTAGCGGGGAGGGTCGTGGCGGGGCTTGGCGGGGAGTGGCGGGGCATGGCGGGGCGGGGCGGAGCGGGGTTTGGCCGGGTGTGGCGGGCCGAAGGTAAGACGGAGGCGGGGCGGCGGCGGTGGAGGCGGGTGAGGAGACGGCGGTTGCAAAGATACCGGTGGAGGCGGCAGAGGTAACGGCGGCGACGAAGGCAGGGTTGGAGGAAGGGGCGGGCGCGGAGCCACGGAGGCAGCGGCTAAGGCGGCGGCAGCGGGGGCGGGGTGGGGCGGAGGCGCAGGCCGGTAGCGGCCGCGCGAGGGGAAGATTGGGAGCGCGAGCAGAGCGTATCCCAGGCATCGCCGCCGCCGATCGCGCCGACCAGCGCCTCAGCCGGCCATTATTCTTTTACAACGGTGCTCTGCTAAATAAACTCCGCGCGCGCGCGATTAAATAACACAGCCGAGATCCACGCCGCGCGGCGTCGTTGCGGAGTCGGCACAGGTCATCGGGCCTCAGTTGGGGGTGGCAGTGTCTGGATTGGGGCGAAGGTAACCCGACTTGTGTGGTAGTGACGGGATGTTGGTAGGGAGAGGGAATGTTGGGTAGTAGAGGGGTTGGGCGTTGATAGGCAGTCGCAAAGGTGTGTGAGTGGGTGAGTGGGATGTTGTTGATGGGCAGAAAGGGGAGGCGGTGGGCAGCTTAAGGTGCTGCGGGTGAGGTGCTGAGGATCGTGGCGGGTTGTAGATGGCGAGGACGGGGTGATGATAGGCAGGGAGGGGTGTTGATGTGTAGGGCCGAGGGGAATGTTTGATAGTAGAGGGGTTAAATGTTGATAAGCAGTCGGAATGGTGTGTGTGTGGGTGGGTGGGATGTTGGTAGGCTGAAAGATTTGGCGGTGGGCAGCCTGACGTGCTACGGGCAAGGTGATGAGGACCACGGCGAGTTGTAGGTAGCGAGGGTGGGTGATGGGCAAGGAGGGGTGTTGACAGGTAGGGCAGGAATGGACACGGAAAGGCAGCGTTAGGCAGCATATTGAGCGGAGCGTTTGGGGTGGTGATGGACAGCGAAGGTGAAGACAAGGCAGCGATGATAAGAAGAGCGATGTTGTGGTGGCGGGGATGGGGCGGCGGTGAGCGGAGAATTAGCGGTGTGACCAAACGACGTGAAACACTTGTGTATAAGAATTTGCGGTGTGGCATATGTCAATGAAATAAATCATGAGAAAAGTATAAATGCAAAGTACATAATCCGAAAAAATATAAATGAACATGTTGAAATAATAATTCGATATGTACCGGTTGTTATCAATACCCGTAGTTAGCAATGTTCGCTACCTGTGGCGTCTCAACGTTTCTTTCCGAAAATGTACCATTTATAAATCTCCATTCTGGTAAAGATATATGTTCATTTTTCTTTTCCAGATACATTCTGTATAGTCTCAAGTATAAGTGACATTTATGTTCTAGGCATTGAACTATTTAGAGAGAACCGCAGACTATGTAGGGACTCGTTGGAGCACTATTTCAAAGCTTGGGGAGCGATTTCATTTCTTCACAGGATATCCCTTGGTGGTCATTATAACCGAGACACGCATCACATTAATTACTTCTTGCAAGGCAATCACAATTACGTAATCCATCCACAAAGCTGAGCAAATTCTGATGTAAAACCTTTTATCTGCTTTGATTGTGGGGTCTTCAAGTTTCTGAACTTTACAGTCTTGAATACAGCCAGTAATATTAATAACAACATCACAACGCTAATACTTTAAAATTTACTGGTAACAGTATCAATGTTTCAATAACTGTTTACTTCACACAATGATTAAAACACGATAAAAACTACTCAAATGCATTTCCTCAACAGTAAAGCTAGAAACTATTTTTAATCGAAGTGATTGCACTCTAAATTTTGGCTATGGTATATCACATTTTGCTCAATTATTTTCGTTGATATTTCTTTTTATCTTCACCTCTTACTTCCTAAGAAGAGAAAGTATTGTAGTCGTGCGGCGAAAAACTTTTATTACTGACCCCTGATAACTAAAATCTGGATAAATCTTATTCTTACGAGTATACTTAAAAAATTACATTCTCTAACACGTGTAGTCTGAGTCCATGTCTTGTGGATCCTTGATTCTGAAAAATTGATTGACAGCACAAACTCTTTCTGCCTATCCGTATTGCCCGTCTCTTCATCTGTCTCTTTGTGGTATTCGCTAGGGACTAAACCGTTCAGGTGATTTTCTCCAAAATTCATATTTACGGATCGATCTAAACGACTTCAGTGCCTCGCAAGTTTGAAACTGATATTTCAAACGTTGGGGTTACTTTTCATAGAGCCTCAACATTTTCATGAATTTTTAAAAGACGCCTAAGTTTTTTAAATTTTGTTCAGTGAGAGCGTTAAAACTCTTTAAAATAGTGCGAGTCTCATTTTCATTAAAATATCTAATTTTCAAGAATTTCAAAAATTTTTTGGCGTCTTCCTACAACTACAATGTGTGAGATAGTGAGATTTCGAAAATCAAAGAACTTTTACCAAATATTTTTCAACCAATTTACAAAAACAGTTTCAATTTTTTTCAAGTTAACGCAATTTATTTTAAATTTTTTAGAAATGGTTCCACGTTTTTTATTTAAATATTTTTGTTCTAGGATACAGTAAAGGACACTTAAAATTACTGCAGGTCTCAGTTTTCTTAACTCTCAGAATTTTCGAAAACGCCAAAAGTAAGAAACAATGCGAAAAAGTACGTGATGTTATAGCAGCACTTGCCCTTCTCATGCACTTACTCTTTGAAATTGAGATGGAGTTTGTATTGTTAGGTCCTCAACTTTGAAAACAGAGAATTGACATGTCCGAAGTGCGATTCGAATGCAAGAATCGTTGAACCGATCCAATTAAGTTTATCCAGGTCTAGCTGCCCCGACTACTAATTTGTTTCCCTCAAGGTGCACCTTTGGGCCCATTTCGCCCAAGAGTGTGTCGGGTCACCGGGCCCGGCCAACTGTCGAGGGCGGCGGTGGGCATGTCTGTGGGCGGGCGGCGGGCCAAGCGGACTGGAACGAGACCACGTCAGCGTCGACAGCGGGACGCGGGGGCGGCCAGGGGAGGGGGCGGGGCAGCGGTAAGAAGAGCAAATTGGCGGCCGTTAAGATTCGTCGTGGCTAATCAGCAAACACTGAGCCCGCCTGTAATATGACGGGCCGATTATATGCGTCACGGATGGCCGGGTGTTCGGAGGCGCTGTCACGCGCCAGTGGCGCGGACACGCGCCCTTTGGAGGCGGGGGCCGAGCGGGGCGGGGCGGGGCGGGGCGGGGGCGGGGGCGAGGCGGGGGCGGAGGCGGGGGCCGGGCGGGGGCGGGGGCGGGGACGGGACGGGACGGGTCGGGACGAGAGCGGGCGCGGGACGGGACGGGACGGGACGGGGCGACGGACGGGCGGGGGCGGGGCGGGGCGGAGCGGGGCGAAGCGGGGCGGGGCAGGGCGGGGCGGGGCGGAGCGGGGCAGGGCGGGGCAAGGCGGGGCGAGGAGGAGAAACGGACGGGCTGGGACAGGAAGTGAAGCGGTGGAGACTACGGAGATGAAGGTTGGGCGCCGAGGGAGACACGGAGATGGGTACGTTTACGGGGTCCGTGGTTGGGGTGAAGAGAAGTGGGGGTGGTGGCAGAGGCATGGACGGTGATGAGGGCGGGACAGAGGGGAGTGGAGAAACAGGAAGCATAGTCGGCGGAGGCAACTGAGAAAAAAGTACGGGACTGGAAAACAATGGAGACGGACATGGTCGATCTCCTTAACGGGAATGGAACTGGCGGCGAGGGCGAAGACGGACAGTGTAAAGGATGGGATGGATGAGACAGCAGGAGGAGCGATGAAGGCGAGTAAAAAAAAAATCACGTGTTGTTTGGGGGGGGGGAGGAGATTATGGTGAATTCTTATCAGGCTCAGGGGTGGAGGTAAAGGAGCAGGACAAGCGGACAAGGCGGGAAGAGGACAAGTGTGGAATAGGAGACGGCCGTGTAGTAGCGGCGACGGGGTGTCAGAGAGAACGAATTGGGGGCAAAGGAGGAAAGTAGAAAATTATTGCAAACGTCCATCGGGAGAGAAGATGGAGGTGGCTTCACAGTGGGGACAGCATCGGAAGTGGGGTCGGTGAAGTGAACAGGAGGAAAAATGGCAGGGAAGCGAAGGTCGAGGAGGCAAGGGATGTGTCCGAAATCCAGGACGTGAAGACAATTCGGGGACGGAGTCTTCAATGGGGTTTGCGGCGGGGATTGGGCGGGACGAAGTGGAGGGGAGGCGGACGGGCAGGTACGGGATTATTCGGAAGGATGTGCTTTTTGAGGGCCGGGCGAGACACGGAGGAGGACATAGGAGGCTCTTCTTAGCGGCAGCTGACATTGCGACGGAGGCGGAGACTACTTCGGTTTGTCGGAGAGAATAATGTCAACTAAAGAGGCGATGAAGGCAAGTAGAATACTTCTGCAAAAGTCTATCAGAAAGGAAGATGATAATCAGACCTCGGACGGGTTTGCAGGGCGGCGGCAATGGAGGTGGAGACGGAGGCGGACGCAGAGATGGAGGTAGAGGTGGAGGCAGAGGCGGATGCGGAGGTACAGAAACGAACGTAGAAGAAGCGATAGAATGGAGATAGTAAGGCGACGCAGAGGCTGTGGCAGATTTTGTAGAGAATATGGAGGAAAAACATGAGGGCTGGAAACATGGAGAAAAACACGTGGCCAAAGCGGCACGACGCGCGGGCTCCCATAGGAGAGAGAAAAGAAGACAATGAAACGTGTGTGAAACCGGGAGCGGTAGCTCAGTGCATCAACTGATGTCACTGCAGCGTCTCTGACCGGGAGGTCCTAGGTTACACTCCCCACGGCGGCAGGATTTTCGACACTAGCTTTTCAGCTAGGCCGAATTCAGTCGCTGTCTGGAGGAGAATTCTAGCGGACGGCTGCTCTGATCGGTAGTTTTCCGTGGTTCTCCGATCAACACTAGGCGAATGCAGGAGCAGTACCCTACCAAACGGGCCACGGACCTCGCGCGATCTCCCCTTCCTCTTCCTTGTCCCATCCTCTTCCCTCACACACACACACACACACTAACATGCACTACACTACCACATATTCCGGGAGACCGGTCGGGAGCTTTGAGCTTGTCCCGGCTGGAGCGGTGCCCCGCTGGTGGGAGAGTCCTGGTTAGGGGGAAACCCCCCTAGCCGACGGTAAATCGGCGCCAGATCTCGCCATCTCCCGAGAAAAAACATTTACTAACTATTTACAAAACACACTAACGGGACTAACGACCGAAGCAGTTGACGCGCCCGGAAACACGAAAAAATCAATCAATCAATCAACGAGTGTGAAAATGAGACGGGGTCCGAAGTGAGCATAAAGGCAAGAGCGAAGGTAGCGCCGAACTAGTGCGGTGTGTTGGGAAGTAGAGGAAGCGCAGAGACGGAAGCGACGAGGGTGGTGGTTGAGGTGAGTCGAATGATGCTTTCGAACGCTTGGGTGCAAATGCTCGAGTGATGTCCATGACCGCGAGGTGGCGCGGATGGAGTAAAGTGTACGAAGAAAGAGTTGGGATGGTTGAGGAAGGGTGATGGTTGAAGATGAAGGGCTGGCACAGCCGGAAGGTGACGACTAAAACTGCGATGGCATTGGAAGAATGATTGTAAAGAAGGAAAAGATGACGAGTTTGTAAACGTATGAAGTGTAGTCCGGAGGCGAGGAATGCTGGAGCAGGAGGAGGGCAATGAAATAGTCAGTAAGTCATGAAATAGTCATGTCTAAAATGGACGCAGGATAAAAAGATGAAGAAGGTACTAATTTCGCACGATCTAAGTCGGAACACGAGGCAACTTCATACGCACGGAGCAGTGTCGGTTCGACCGGGTCAAATTGTATTCTCCGATTAAAATTTCTTTACAGATGGAGAATTTGGAGAGATCACCTTCAAAAGCCGAAGCTCTCGATTGAATAACAGTGTCCCCTCTCCTAATTCACCAAGCGTAGAGAAATTTTGAATTGAGAATAGACACGAAGGGGTTGCAGCGGAGGTGACAATTGTGCTTCAAGTTGCAGTGAGATTAAAGGAATTGTAGTGAAGTTGCCAATGAGGAGACGATGATGACTCTTGAGTTGAGACTGACGCTGAGATGGAGGCTGGGACAGAGGATGGGGCGAAGGCCGGTGCGGATTGGGGCGGGTCATGGTGAAGACGGGATCGTGGTGTGGATGGTGGTGTATTCGGGGTTAGCGTGGAGATTGGATTTGGGCAAAGAGAAGACCGAGGAGGTAACAGGAGTCCTTAATCGGGGACGGGGACATAATTGACGAGGAGGCGGGTACAGGACGGGGTCACGTGGAGGTGATGGAGGGGGCGATGGCAGAGGCAAAGTGTAGTAATATCCGGCGCCGACCTACACATCGGCTTGCGGACGTATCTCCCAAACTCTAAATCCCGATATGGGTAGTAGGGTACTGAGTGTAAGTGTAAGGGGAGAAGACAGGACAATGAAGAGGAAGGAATATTCGTGCGCGTGTGGCCCCATTCGTCAGGGTACTGATCCGCCATTCGACTGATATTGATCGGAGAAACCACGGAAAACTAACGATCACAGCAGCCGACCACTATAATCCTTTTCCAAAAGGAGGTTTAATTCAACTTTGCTATATTACTAGCCTACAAAATCCGCTACCATCGAAACTCCAGCCCTAGGACTTACCGGCAAGAGACGCTGCAAAGTCAGCAACAATGCTGGCTCGTAGCTGAACTCATCCGGTGCCTAAGAGGAGAAATTTGAGATATGGACTGGGCAGGCGCGGTATGAGGTAGGGACGGGGCGGAGACTGGCCGACGAGGTGCTTGGCGTGATGCGGGGAGGGGGGGCGGAGGCGTGATGGGTGCGGGGGCGGAGGGAGGTGCGACTGTCGGCCCAGAAGTGGACTTGTTTCCGGTCTCGAACCGGATACCGGCCATGCCTGATGGTGCTCCGATACCCACTGACCGCTCTGGATGGGTTAGCACGTTACACGTTGAGCTTTTGAAGGATCCGTGTTCGGTCAAGGAGAGAAAATTAGAAACTCTTCCAATGTGGAAGTTACTGTGAGAATTCCTGGGAGCGCTTTCTGCTTGAAAAACGTTATTGACTTCGTGGATCTCAGACGGGAGGTATGTAACAAAAGAAAATGGTATTGTATATTTTGTACCTGTCTGATAATTAACAATTACATTTTATCAAATGAGTTGATAAACTCAAAAATAACCTTATATTGCTTATGCAAAATGTATCAAATTAGTAACTATTGGGATTAAGAGATGGTTTACTGTGTTATCCCCTTTAAGACAGGACATGGAAGAATATAATGAGAATCTGCACATAGTATGTTGATGTAGGAAAATACTCGTGCATTTCGGATAACTTTTTTTTCATAGGGCTTTTATCCAGCCGACAGCCGGTTGCCCTTTACGTCCCGAAGGGACGCATATTCGACCATACACTAGACAAACATGCGGGCTCCTCTGATCTGGGGTCAGCAGAACGCGAGGCCCTCCGCGACAACACACACAAAGTCAAGGGACAAACAGCCATGCCCAAGGCGGGACTCGAACCCGTGACCCTTCAGACCGAAGCGCTGAGTTAGTACACGTTCTTAGCCACCTCGGTCATCCAGGCCGGCGGATAACTTTTTCCTTTATCTAAATCAGCTGAGCACACGTCAACTCATATCACAACTTAAAATTATTCTCGAACGCGAGACATGTAGACCAAGTCAAACAAGTAAACGGTGGCGCACACATCGCCTTGTCTATTACTTTTTTAACAATTTATCCTTTCTCAAAGGAAATGAATTTCGGTTCAATTTCTAGAATTTTTCGAGTTTTAAAAGACAGAGAATGAACTAACTCTACTCTATTTCAAATTCTGTTGAAAATTTCAAGCACGAACGAAATTTTTTGGGTCTGCCTTTACCGCACATAAATTACCCCGTTACGAAGATACGAACTTCGATCGCGGATTTGCTGGAAGCCTGAAATTTTCGCATATTTCTGCGGTGACTTGTTAATTTCCTGGGGCGCGAGCGTCATCTTGACTGGTGGTCGCTGGTCGCCCCTCCTCCTCCTCCGGTCGGCCGCTCCGCTCCGCTCGGCGGTGCGCCCAGGGGAAACGGGAAACGGGGCGGAGCGGAGTGGTCGGAGTGTGGTGGAGCTGGATGGAGCGAAGTAGATCGGTAAAGTGAGTGGCCGGTCGGAGCAGAGGGAAGACGGGCGAGCCGCTGAGAAGTGAAGTGAGGCACGCGAGGTTGGGTGGTAGGCGTGGTGGGCAACGATGAAGGGGCGTGGGGTGACGAAGCGAGCGGGCGTCTCGAGGACGGGAGAAATAGTGAGGGGAGGCTCTGAGCGAAGAAGAAAGTGGCGTAGCGGGAATAGTGAGGGGAGACTCTGATAGGCGAAGAAGGAAGTGGCGTAGCGGGGAAGTTTGAAACGGGGAGCGGTGTCAAGTGAGGGTTTGGGGGGGAGAGGGAAGAGAGGTGAAGGGAGTAGGATGAGAGAAGCGGGGTGAGGGAAACAGGATGAGGGGGGCTGGGTGAAGAGTGGTGAAGGGAGTGAGGTGATGGGATCGGGATGAGGGAAGATGAGTGGGTTTACGGGACCGGATGAGCGGACGGGGGGGCGGGGTGAGGGATGAAGGGAGCAGAATGTTGGGAGCGAGGTGAGTAGAGCGAGATGAAGGGAGTGGGGTGAGAAGAGCGTAGTGAGGAGAGCGGGGTGAGGAAAGCGAGTGAGAGGAGCGGGGTGAGGGGAACCGGCTAAGAGGAACGGTGCGTAGGGGAACGGATCCGGTGGAGGGGGATCGGTTCGGGCGAATCGGAGACGGGTGTCGGGATCCGGTCAGCGCACGTATAGAAGCGGAGTGGCTTCAGAGCGGACGGAAAACGATGGGGAATTGTGGAGCCGGGCTTAGCGGGCGGGGACTGGGAAAGACGAGGTGAGGCGGGATGGAACGTGATGGAGTGGACGGGGGTAGGTGGGGCGGGTTTGGGTGCGGTGAGGTGGGAAAGGGTGGAGCGGGGCGGGGATTGGTAGGGCGGAGTGAGGTGGGGTAGAGTACGGGGACGGGGCGGGACGGGATGGGGCGTGGCGTGGCGTGGCGGGGCGGGGCGGGGCGGGGCGGGGCGTGGCATGGCGGGGCGTGGCGTGGCGTGGCGTGGCGTGGCGGGGCGTGGCGTGGCGGGGCAAGGCGTGGCGGGGCGTGGCGTGGCGGGGCAATGCGTGGCGGGGGATGGCGGGGCAGAATGAAGAGTGGCGTGGAGGCGACTGGCGGGTGGGATATCACGGGAGAGGCAGGTGGTCGTGGGCGGCGGAAAGCGGGTCGAGGGGAACGGAGCGGGGGCGGAGGCGGGTGTAACGCGTTCCGTCCAGCCTGATCGACACCAGCGCCGCCGCTTTATCTAAATATCCGCGCCACGACGCGCGAGCCAACGACCGCCGATGGCGGGGGGGGGGAGGCGCGAACTGTGGCGCGCGTTCGGCAGATCTCGCGCCAGACAAGGGACGGCGGCGCCAGCGGTGGCGAGCGGGAGGGGAGGGGTGGGGAGGGGAGAGGGGGGGGGGAGGTGCGCGATGGAGGGGGCGGCGCGGATTATAACCAGACTTCACAAATTCACTCAGTTTGCACCGCAGGAGTATTCTTGGCACAACTCGTACACATTGTGGGAATTCTGATGCGGTGTTGCCGTTATTACATGAACATTTATTATAATAAGAGCATTTATATTTTCTATGTCTTAGATGAATTATGCCATAAGCTGTACCTGCAATTATATTTGAGCTTTTATTGTAGGGATATGTTAACTGTCTACATCTATTAATTAAAAAATAACATACACAGTTCTTCCTTATATATGTAAACATAGATAATTGAATAAATAGCGACATATAAAGATTATAGGGTAGATTATCGCGACCATAGCAATTTATAAACCTGAGAGTCTTTCTTAAAAATTATCATAAAACTTTACACTTATTTTCTCAAATCTACATACAATCCATTGTCTAGATATAAAAAAAACCTGCTTTATGATTTCTTCTCAGATGTTTGCGAAGATATACTATTTAAATAATAATGTAATTTTCCTTTCCAATTAAGACCATTTTATCACACTAATATTGATGTGATCTGGATTTATTTGGTTTACAGAACATAGATTACGTTTCAGTTTGTATGTGATTTATTTCTCTGAATGTGCCTTCTCTTAAAATGTAATTACATGAGCACTATTAATGCAGTTTCTTTTTAATTAATTACATATGCATAGAGGGAGAAGAAAATGTTAGTTTGTAATAAAAAGAGCTTGACACACGGAATAATTAACTTCATATTATACATAAAATATATATGAACAAAGTTTCAAATTCTACTCTGCATACAAAATTTCTCATTAATCACGTTACTAGTTAACTGAAGCATGAAACTAGCTCTACAAAAGCATTCTGATATTAAGATTCATTTCAATGATATTATGCCAATAAAGTTTCATTTTTAATTAAAACTTTCAGAGTTGTTCTCCCAGAGAAGCACGATTGGAAACGCTTGTAACAGAATGCAGGTACAAAGACCCGATGAAGGAAGGCACCCTGGATGCAAAAACACTGTGTCTGAACCGTTGTTCTGTCCTCTGAACGAAGAACAAATTTGAGCATCTCCAAAGGTTTTTGTATCAACCGCACTTCTCGGCTTCTGGAGATCAGAGCATGACTTCCGTCCAAGCTGGAAAATGAATTTTCACGTACAGTGAATGAACAACTTTTTTGGGAGAAAACAATTATATTTTTCAAACTTTCAGGGCAATAGTGGAATCTTATTATTATATATTCAATGTCACTTTGAACTAAAATTAAGATCACTAATAAGTTAGTTGGTCGTTTCTTTGAATAGTGTCTTTAGTTTATTTTGTTTTATCTTTGAAACAGAAATAGGAAAAAAGAACGTTTATCTTTGTCGAATTAAAAGCTTATTCGCTTAAAAGTATTCTTGACAAGCATTCAAATTATGTTCTTTTCTACCTCAAAATGAAACCTGTGCATACGAGATACATTACAACATAGGTTGATCGTATCAATTAAGCGGTAACATCTACATGAATTTCTATTAAGTCAATGTTGAATTGAATAAAGGACGCCGGATTCGGAGGAATTGACAGAGTAAAATATTCATACAATTATGATTTTAAGCCTCCAGACCCGAGTAGAAGGGGAGTTCAAATAAATATACCGCAGATCCGCTATGTTACGTCTATAGTATGTTGAAAGGATGTTCGTTTTTTTAGACAGCCACTAGTAAAATGTGTTACTTCTGGGGCGTAGAGAGCGTTCTAAATTCAGTTTTTCGGTAGTTAACTAAATATGTTCATTAATTCCATGAAAAATCGTGGATTATCACTACATTAACTGCATACGTGCAATTGAACCTCCACAACTACCAATCAGAACTCAGAAAAATGATCAAATTCGTTTAATTACGGCTCTATAACACAGACCTAGTCAAGGTATTCACAATCGGTCATGAAACATGAACAAAAGTTTACATCACATATAATATAGATCGAAAATATATAATCAATAAACGAATATAAATAATAAACGAAAAATTGCTACTACTTTTTAGACAATCATGATAATATTTATAGCACAATAAGTTAAATTAGAAACTGTTACTCTACCCATACATGGTATTAATCATCCTAACCTAGAAGTCGCTTTATAATGCACACATACTAACATGTTTATTTTACCTGCTCGAACATGACGGCCCAGGGAGAGCAGTTTTTTTGGCAAAACTCCTTTTTTTACAAAATAAATCCAATTGTTTATAATTTAAAACATCGATATTCGCCTTTACGCGTCACGTCTTCTTCAACATAAACAAGTATGGACATCGGCTTGTTCGTTTGATTCTAGCTGATTAATGCAACAACATAAAATATTTAACTTGAATAAATGTGTTACTTGTGAAACATTTGGTCTTAGCGTATTACAAATACAAAATATATAAATGTCAGTTGTATTTACCCGCACTGAAAAGTACGCCGGCAAAACTTTAGTCAGAACTGAATCTCTTTCTCCTTTTTAGCATTAACACACGCTCTCTCATACATACCCTTACTTTTCGCAAAGTAATGTTTACCTGGCTTTGTCAGCTTCTTTTAATATTTTATCTGGAATATGTTAAATATCTTCCATTTTCAAAAGTTTCTTATTTCAAACGTTGTTCTCTAAGACACTACGATGATCAACAATATACACTGCAAGGGCTACTAAAATAGGTCGTGTACAGAACTGATATAACGTTATCAAATAGATGCCTCAAATGGTAAAGATATGCTTGAATTTCCCAAAATTAAAATTATTATTAAATGGAAACGAAAAAATACTGAACGTAACACGTGGATAAAGGGGTATAATTGCACTTGTGGTAAATAAGAAAACTTGTTTCTATCGTCGCTCGTTTTCTTGAACATACCTCTCGCGCAATTATACCTATCTTTATCCACTTGTTTCGTTAATTACTATTTTATCACTAGTATTAAAAAGTAAAACGATACTCAAATGTTCAGACAAAATAATGTGGCTGCAACAAATAAATAAAATATTTTCGTCGGACCATTTCAGCTACTACTTTCGTTAACGTAATTAAGCAATTTGTCGACACCATCAATATCAGCACTATCAACTATACACTTTATGGCACTTTAAATCTGAGACCAACTTATTCTACCTCATGTGTGTTTACTTTCGTTAGGAAGTATTATTGGCATTGTTTTCTCAGCTTTGTTCAACATTTGATCTGGAATTTTATCAATATCTCCCATTTTAATAACCGTTTTCTTATCCTCTTACAAGTAACTTGGGTTATCGTAAGTACAGAATTCAAGGTCCACTAAAATTGATCTTCAAGGAGTTTACAACCTTTAGGTCGAATATGACGTGTATAAGTCCAGAAGGGTAAAGGTATGTTTTTTTTCTCAAAATTAAAATAATTGTTAATTGTAAACAAATATATACTGAACGTAACACATGGATTAAGGGATATAATTGCCTCGTGATAAATAAAATAACTCACTCCTAACGTCGCTCATTTTTTGAAAATACCACTATCTCAATTATACTATTCTTTGTACACTAATTTCGTTAATTGCTATAATAATTCGCCTTCTAACTTAATGGTATTTTCTTTTATTCTTCACCCGGAACAAACTGAAAGCGATTGGCAACTGTCAACACTTTCCAGCCATCTTATTGATTGATTTTTTCGTGTTTCCGGGCGCGTCAACTGCTTTGGTTATTAGTCCCGTTAGTGTAGTGCATTTTTTTCTCGGGAGATGGCGGTGATCTTCCCCCGCTGGATGGCGAGATCCGGCGCCGACCTACCGTCGGCTAGTGGGGTTTCCCCCTAAACAGGACTCCCCCACCAGCGGGGCATCGCCGCAGCCGGGACAAGCTCTAAGCTCCCGACCGGTCTCCCGGGATATGTGGTGTAGTGCATGTTAGTGTAAGTGTGTGTATAATGGGGGAGGATAGGACAAGGAAGGAAAGATCGCGCGTTGTCCGTGGCCGGTTTGTTGGGGTACTGGTCCGGCATTCGCATGGTGTTGATCGGAGAAACCACGGAAAACTACCGATCAGAGAAGCCTGCCTCTAGAATTCTCCTCCAGACAGCGACTGACTTCGACCTAGCTGAAAAGCTAGTGTCGAAAGTCCTGCCTCCGTCAGGACTCGAACCAAGGATCTCCCGGTCAGAGGCGCTGCAGTGACATCAGTTGATGCACTGAGCTTCCGCTCTCGGTCCAGCTATCTTCTTCACCCTGTTTCACCCTAAGCCTGGTTCCATCCCCTCTCTGCAACACCGCAAATCGGTGCAGACCCGCGACATACGAGCTCGTAACCGTAATGACAATAATTACCCCGTGCGATTACGAACGACCACGCCCCCTCCCGTGATGAGCCCTGATGACGGAGCGCGCGGTGTCACGCCGTTTGGACCGCACCCCTTCATTTGAGGATAATAAAAGCCCGAATTTAGATTAATATCTCCGGAGACGCCTTCACGCATGGCGAGCGGCGACAACTCGTGGGATGACGTCGCAGTAAAACTTCCTGGCGATGTGCGTTTGCGTGCCCTTAAATGTCGCCGTTTCATTAGTTGACACTGGATTGTAAACCCATTCGAGCGATCGTTGTACTCGCTGGGCGGTACGAGTGATGAGTACGTGTGGCAAAGGGGAAAACGTTTGCGCCTGGTGGATGGTGGTTTGGCGGCGACGGTTCTCTGACAAGCATTCGAATTGGGTTACTTTCAGATTGTGTGATGTTCTTATAATGTTCTTGACATTATTTTCTTTCTACTTCGATTATTGAGTGTATTTTGTAATAAGATGTGTAGAAATGAATAGAATAGATTAAAACATTGAAGTATAATTACATAAATACGATTTTGCTACGAATATATTAAACGGTTACATTAAATAAAATCTCGAATTGGTAGCTGACTCGAAGCGTGTAGAGAGAATTCTACGATTTTTAACAAAAAACGTCCAAAACAATGAACACTTGTTGACTGTCAATGCTCCAGAAACTAGTACCAATAATTTCATACCCACTGAGAGAATTCCTTGAAATATATTTTATTATTATTTTTTCGGTAAATTTAAATAAGCAATAAATAACTACAAACTGAAAATATTTAGTAAAAATTTCGGAAATGCATTGTTACTTGATTTTTATCCTATATTACATTTAAGTTCGTGCATTCTCTTTTTTACCTGTGAAATCTGCACTCTTTGCTCACTCAGCGACATGTCTCTTGTTTGCGCAGTTAGTAAGTTGCAAAGTGATATTAGAGACAGAATGCCCAATCATTTTTTTTAACTATTTTAGTAACTTTTTCGCAATTAACAATCTGTTATTAGAAAATATAACATTGATTAAACAATTATATAAATTTACAAAGCCTATAATGTTTGCAGGAATATTGCAAGATGACCTAAAATTTCGTGAAGTATGTTATATGTGCTACAGATTTGACGCATATACAATGTATTTCTAGCTATTGCTACAGTATTTTATACTTCAGGGAGAGCAAGAAAAATTCTTCCCTTCCATTGCACGGCGGCAACAGATGGGCCTTGAAGAAGTGCGAAGAGAAGGAATGAGAACAGCTGCTCACGTCTTCCAAACAAAGCAACGTTAGTCTGCCGAGGACGACAAGCCATAAAATACTTGGGTGGTAATAAACTTCATACACGCATGCGTGGTACTTATTTTTCGAAAGAAGCAATAGAACAAATGTGTCTAGAAAAAAAGTCTCCCAAGATGCCACAAGCAAAGGAACAGTCCCTTTATCGAAATATATTTTGTTTATTTCACGTATTGAGAGACCGATGCATTGATTGAAATATAAAAATGACGAATTTTCCGCAAATTTGCAACCCAACAATTTGAATTACACTATATATAAAAAATCGAATGAATAATGAAAATGATGCTTAATTGAATGTTAAATAAATCCATTTGTTTCCAATTGTTCAACGCAAAGTAAAATCACTTATATTTTATACCTTCTAGAGAAAAAATTAGTTTAACTATTGACTGCAAATATATCATTTTGAGACAGTTCCCGTGAAAAAAGGAATCAATACTGCATACGGACATACTGCGGTTCACATAAAACAGGCTGCCTGCTTTCTGCTGAGCCATGCATTTGAAATCTCCATTACTTCTCCGCAGATCTCACAGGTCTGCCAATGCGCAGGCCCCGGCGCGCTCCGCATGCAGAATTTACGCGGGAAGAAGCCGGCAGGCAAGTGGAAAACGTGCAAACGACATGCATAAATCGCGGGGGCACAGGTCACTTGCTCATCTCATTGAAACTCATGGAGCAGACATTCCTTACGGAGAGGTGTTTTCAGCGCACACAAAAGCCCTTCCGCGCAGTCTCGGGTACTGCTCGCAAGCAGCAATTCTGAAGGCTTCTGCCATCACCCGAGTGGCCGCTCTGCTCCAACCTCGTTTCATCCCCCGCGTTAACTCCCACATCCGTCTCCTACCCGTCGTTCCTGCCAGTTCCGCTGCCCACCCGCTCTCCGCCGCCTTTGCCGCCACCACCTGCTCGCCCCGTTATGCTTGGTCTTCACCTTTCATGCTATCTACGCTGCTTCCACCTCCTCAAGCAACCTGTCACCTTCGCCCCGTGCTTTCATCACTTCCGCCACCAACGCAGCCGTCACCATTGCCAACGATGCAACCTTCATGGCAACCTTCACCATCCCTAGCACCCCGTCAGGCATCCGCCGCTCCCGCTTCAATCAATCCCGTTGCCTCCGCCATTCTGACGCTTCTACAATTTCCTTAGTTTCCGCAATCCTCACTGTCTTGTCACATGCATCCCCACCGTCTCCGCCAACCCCGCTGTAACTGTCAAATACCCTCTCTCCGCCATTCCAGTTGACTCTGTCATCCCCGCTGTGTCCACCGTCCCCATTGTCTCCGCCATCCCCGTAGCTTCCGCCATATCCGCTATCTCCACCATTCTCGCTGTATCTACGAAATACTCTGTCTCCGCCATTCCTGCTAACTTTGACATCTCTGCTGTCTCAACGATTCCCGCAGTATCTGCCAAATCCTTTGTCTCCATGACCTGGCTGCCTCCATCACCCTTGCAGTCTCCCTCATTTCCGTTGCCTCCATCATCCCCGTTGTCTCAGCCCTCCGTCTGGCCGCGCTGTCCTCACGCGACCACCCCGCCCGAGTCTTGCCCTCCGCCTCCGTCGTCCCGTCTGTTCTGTCGTCCCCGCCTCTCCCTTCACCCCGCCGTCCCCTCTACTTTCACCCTTCTCAGCGGGCACCGTCTCCAAGTCTCTCCGTCGTTCCCATCCTACCCTCTCCACCTCCACCCCCTACTTGCCACCACGTTTCCCATACCTTACGTCATCGCAGCCTCCGCGACCTCCGTCGCCCACGCCAGCGATGCCTCCTCCACTCCCACCGCCCACTGCCCGCCCCCGGAGAGTTCATCACCTGCTCCGCGGCGGCCGCCCAGTCAATGAATAGCTAAGCACCCGGGACAAATAAGCGCGCAAGATGTACACAGCGGCGGCGGCGGCGCGGGGGCGGGGGTGGGTGGGATGAGCGGGGCAACCAGGGCGCTCCGGCTCGCCGCCCCGCCCCGCTCCTCTCCGACCCGCCCAGCCCTGCTCCTCCCCGCCCTGCTCCTCCCCGCCCTGCCCCTCCCCACCTTGCCCCACCCCGCCTCGCCCCGCCTTGCCCCGCCTTGCCCCGCCTTGCCCCGCCTTGCCCCGCCTTGCCCCGCCTTGCCCCGCCTTGCCCCGCCTTGCCCCGCCTTGCCCCGCCTTGCCCCGCCTTGCCCCGCCTTGCCCCGCCTTGCCCCGCCTTGCCCCGCCTTGCCCCGCCTTGCCCCGCCTTGCCGCCTTGCTGCGCCTTGCCCCGCCTTGCCCCGCCTTGCCCGCCTTGCCCCGCCTTGCCCCGCCTTGCCCCCGCCTTGCCCCGCCTTGCCCGCCTTGCCCGCGCTGCGCGCGCCGCCTTGCCCCGCCTTGCCCCGCCTTGCCCCGCCTTGCCCACCCAACGCCCCACCACTCTCCGCCCCGCCCCGCTCCGCCCTGTCCTGCCACGCCCCGCCCCTCCCCGCCCCTCCCCACCCCGCCCCGCCCCTCCCCGCCCCACCCCGCCCTTCCCCGCCCCGCCCCGCCCAGCCCCGTCGCCTTCGCAAATGAAGGAGACCAGCGAGAGGCCACGCGCTTCGCACAACTCGTGCAATTGGTTACGTTCTAAAAAAGTATTTAAAGAAATAATTAGAATGATTCAGAAAATCTAACTTTGATGCATACATCACAACTTATGCAGGAAGTCTCTTGCTAATCGGAAATGTTAATATTTTGCTCGAGGTGTGGTAGCTTTTGTTGCTGATCCAAGCCCTTTATGTAATATGAGAACAAGACTAATGTAACAAGCTAAATCCCACTTTGCACTAAATCTACATACTAGCATTTACCAAAACAGACGAATTCCTGTGCCTGGTGTGACTGATCTTGTTGTTGAGTTTGTTTTGTATGAGAGTCTAACAGTGTATGGCGCCATGTTGCATTGTACTCGTCTAAAAGAAATTTTTGACGAGAATATTCTTGAAAGAAATGAATACGTTGTTAAATAGGAAAAACGTTGCTAGTTTATTTGAACCATCACAAGTAAGGTGGTGACGTGCCGTGGGTGAAAACAAATTAAAAGAACTACAGTTAAAACGTCCAGAATTGCTGGTGATGCCTTTGTTCTTGAATTTTGGGGCGTTGGTGCAACATGTTTTCTTGAAACACGGCAAGCCACCGTATATGAGGTATGTAAAAGTGCTGAAAAAATGCAAATCCAGTCACTAAGAAGTGAAAATAGCTCTACGGCGGTTAACTGGCCTATTTTTAATGAGTAGGAATTACAAGCTGTGAGGAAAGTCCAAAAATTCTAGCGAAACGTTGACAATAATCAAATAAATAATAGTCACCAATTTGCAAAAACTCTGCCGTCTTGTCATTCTCGGTACTTCCATTCCCACCTTCTCCACCAACACCGCCATATCCGCACTCGACTCCTCTGCCATCACATGCCGCCTCCGCCATCCCTGTCGCCAGTGGCATTCCCGACCTTTTCGCCACCCTCGACACCTTCAATATCGCCGTCGTCTCCACGATCCTCTTCCCTTCAGTCTACCAATGCGTCCAAGTTGTTGGACCAAATGGATTCCAATTCCCAAGAACCGTGTGCGAACTAACCAAATGAATGCACTTGAATTCCCAAGAACCATGAACACAATATTATTTCTAAATTGACCGAGAACACAAATCGAAAAAAATGTACAATTTAAATCAGCTAATGAATGACGGAGGTGATGATTTCCAGTGACAGCCATTGATTATGTCACTACTGACAATCAGCATACTAACGCATGAGGTATGGAAGATTAAATCTACGCCGGTCAGATACAGAATTGACTGCCGGTGTTGGGTGTAATTCTTTATTTCGATACCAGTGCCAAATCCTGACTGCCATATCTAAAGAAGGGTTAATTAAACTTTGGATTAAATTAGCAGGTGAACAGGCTGACACACTTATACATAGATGTTTTCGAGTGCAGTTACAGGGAAGCAAGCAACGCCACTGGTCGTATAAAATTAAACTGCTACTGGAACGTGCAAGTCTGGGAGACGTTTCTCCGGAGATGGTGGGAAATAGGGGAACACGTGAGATAGAACGGCTAATTTCGGATAGACTTGTGGATATTAAAATGCAAGAGATCCTGGCAGCAACGGCCGAAAAACGTTCGCTAGTTCCGCAAATTCACGCGAGTCCGTTACGTACACACACTGCGAAAGGACGCAAGAGGGGGACACGCTTGGTTCAGGGTCGGGGGGTGGGTGCAACGTAGTTTAACCAGTTTAGTTAGGGCAGAGGCGTTGGTGCGGACGATTTTCTGAGGTGCTGTTTGTTTTCAGGTGCTGAGGAGGCAAACACTGGAAGGAGAATGCCTGACGCCCGCGCCAAATAAATAAATAGTTTAAAAACCGGATAGATTAGCATGTACTCGACTTTTGACGGCAGGTTTTTCCCCCTTCAGGGGTTTTTTCCTCAGCCGTACCTTATGGTCTCTTTTCCGCGGCATTGATGCGATGAAAAGACCATTTGGGGTGAATACCAGAATACGAAAGGTTAGAACGCGGTAGAATGTAGGTATTGTAATGGCTTAAAGGCCTTCGGCCTAGCCACTTAGCATCACGTTCTCTAATGTGTATGTAATAATTACCTATTAAATAAAATAATAAATAAAGAAGGGTGAATTATTTTTGAAAATAACGAGATTGAGGATTCTAATGGCATGCAGCAGCAGAAATGCTGCTGAACAACCCACAAAAGTATGTTCCATGAAGTAGCATACACGCACACATGCAAGAGAAAATAAAATACTTTTATACAACCCTCCAATAAATATTTTAACAAAACAAACTTTGGAAATGCTGCAATAACATTGTATAGTTTACATATAGTTATCTGTTGTTTACACACCAAGAACATAAAAAAATGTTGATTTTCCCTCACGCAACATGGGAACAGCAAATATTAAATGAAGAGGAGTATCATTTAGGAGGCTTGCAGTCGAATATCGTCAGGTGTGTCGTAATCAGAGTCGCTCTCAGTATGATAATTCAGCTGATACAAGTAGTATTAGAAATTTCGGATTAGCATTTTACAGTCAGAATTAAAACTGTTTCGAAGTCTTTGGATTTTCCACGTGTTCCTGGTTATCTGAAGAAACCACCAAACCACCAAACAACCAAACAACCAAAACCACCAAACAACTTACACGGTCAGGGGTTGATGGTATTCTTTCATTTTCTTCGCGGATTGGAAATTAGTGCTATAGACGAAATGAGTGAGACGAGATGATGGAGAAGTCATTGAGAACACCTGCGAGGAAATCGCTTTGCCGACCACAAATTCCACGTGAATCGCCTTGGATCTGCACCCCGCTCCTGGCGATGCGAGGCAAACGGTCCGGCTGCTCCGCCTGGCTTCGCCCCGGGGTGGAGTGGAGCGAGGCGCGGCGTGGAGCAACGAGCGGAAGCAGCGGCGGCGCCAGAAGCAACGGCATCGCTGCGCTCCCCGGCGGAGGACCCGGCGGCAAACAGTTGCACAACGCGATGCGCTCAACACACGCGCCCGCCCCTGCCTTCGCCTTCCACTGTGCCTTCGCGCTCACACTCACTTTCCTTCGCTCTCCCCTTCGCCCTCACCCACGCCCTCACTCTCGCCTTCGCCTGCATCCATGCCTTCGCCCTCGTCTTCGCACTCGCCCTCGCCTTTGCTCTCGCCTTTGCCCTCGCCTTTGCCCTCGCCTTTGCCCTCGCCTTCGCCTTTGCCCTCGCCCTCGCCTTCGCCCTCGCCTTTGCCCTCGCCTTTGCCCTCGCCTTCGCCTTCGCCCTCGCCTTTGCCCTCGCCTTCGCCTTTGCCCTCGCCCTCGCCTTCGCCCACGCCTTTGCCCTCGCCTTCGCCCTCGCCTTTGCCCTCGCCTTCGCCTTTGCCCTCGCCCTCGCCTTCGCCCACGCCTTTGTCCTCGCCTTCGCCCTCGCCTTTGCCCTCGCCTTTGCCCTCGCCTTTGCCCTCGCCCTTGCCCTCGCCTTTGCCCTCGCCTCTTGCCCAGAGGCTTCTTTTAATCTCGAGGATATTTTACACGCAGAAAATCTACAATATGGAACCAACAGCTTTACTTGCCCACCGAAGGTAGGATTCTTTCCCTCTTAAAAGTCCACGGCTTCGATCGAATATGCAAACATTAGTTTAATGATTGAGACGCTAATTTTACAACACTGAAGACGCCTTATCTCCGCCGTTCAATTGTCAACATCATGTCGGTAACGCCTAATTGCAGCGGTTCACATACCTGTGATCTTGATTACTTTTCCATCCCGATCCCCGCCCCCACACACACATATACACACTCTGTATCCTGCTCCGACTTCCGACCCTACTCCCACCCTTCCCCATAGATCCGAATCGCCTAATTGTCACATTAACCGTTGCCGCCCCCATCTTTGGATTTCAGACGTTCTCGTTGCCTAGTATTCCGCGAGTCCTTTTTTCGGTCCCAACTCTGTCACAGGTTTTTTCAACTCTTATGACAATTATGACTGCTCTGTCTCTGCCTGTCTCTCTCTCTCTCTCTGATACCTACGGCACTGTTTCCAATTATGCAACTGATTCCACCCGTTTAGAGCCTCCTTCGTCATCCCCGACTCTGCCTCCGCCATCGCATTCTCCTCTGCCACCGATTCTACTTACTTCGCCGTCTCAACTTCAACCTTCCATGCCAACGTGCCTGCTTCCGCCTTCGCCAATGAATTGTCCAATATTTTCTCCGAGTAATATTCCACCACTATTTGAACTATCACCTATCCCCCTCCTCCGGTGTTCTGCCACAACACTGCTCTCATCTTTCTTAACGGCCTCTCCTCAATCGCCTTCATCTACATTCCTCCTCCCGCGTCTCTGTCTTCGTCTCTTTCTCTCTCCCTCTCTCTCCAGCCGTCCTGCGCCGCGGAAGGGCTGCTAAATTGAGAGCCGCCTTCGCCCTTCGAAGAGAGGAACCGCGAGGCAGCCCTGCGCTCGTGCATCCGGTTCAAATATTTGACCGCCCCCGCGCTAGCTTCCTCCCCAGCCCAGCGCATGAGGGCCTTTTCGTCGCCCAGCCCACCTGCTCCCTCGCCAGCTCACGCGCAATTATTCGCCGTCGACGGAAATTTACCTCGGGTTTGCTCCTCAGACCGGATGTTGGTATGGAAGAAGGAATTCGTTGAATTCGTTGGAGTGTTGGAGGGCTCGTTTTAGCACACCTTTACCAAATGTTTCTTCTAAACACGTCCAGGCAAATGATTTTAAGGAAATACATTAATCCAAAATATTCAATGTATATATATATATATATATATATATATATATAGTGATATTTTCCGAAACTCGGAAAGTGTTTGGCCGTGTAAGAAAAGTAAATTGACCTATGTTGCGTGCCACCCTAAAACTGTTGGTTTCGGGTTTATTAGCACGAAAAGGAAGTTTGGGTAATGTTTTTGTTTATTTCTTGGCAATACGGTAAAACTAGAGATTAATGTTGTACAAAACAAATTTAATTTATTATACGAATATTGCTTTCAAAATCAGGCTGAATGATTACGACCCCCAATCATCAGAAGGATCGAGACCCCTAGAGCAAACCCTAGCAGCAAACAATTTTTTGGTGCAAAAAAGCTATAACTGTCGTTATCACTATTCAAGACATTGACAAAAAACTAATGATCCAAAATCATTCCAATTGGCTTCATAACTCGCAAAAAGGTGTTAGAAATGCAATTAGACATGAAAAATGTCATTGCACGTTGCTATATTGTATGTTGTTTGAATTTTCTGAATAAGTTTCTTTTACACATTTCCAGCATGGATTAATTTCAGGTACTCCTAATCTAGAACAGAATTTAGTATGATTATGTTGATTGGCGCATTAGGTCGTAATGGACAATAAAAACTAATATTCGTCACCAGAGTAGATGTGGTTAGATAACTCTTCTTTAATCTTCCCGAATAATAATGTCCCCAGACATTACAAAGTTGGCCAGGACGTCGTTCTGCACGAGGCTTAGGACAGAAACGTTGTCATCCGGTGTTTCCACACCGGATGTCTGGGCAACGGACAACCTTATCAACAGATCTGCAGGAGGGTTCTATGCCTCCCAACGAAAGTATTTTAACATCCGGCGTAGCGGCAACATTTGTCTCCTGGGAGGTCTCCAACAGTTGTCGACATTCTGAGCGACTGTGTTATATTTCATTTTGCTACCAACGTGACCACCTTATTGGATTTCACCCGGGCTTTCCAAATTATTGACAGATTCTGCGGACTCTTGGTTATTTGTTAAATAATCTCTAAAGTTCAATTTTATTTTCTACGGTTTTATATTACTGCATATGTAAAATATTTATGAGGTTGCATTATCATTGATTTCTTACTGTAATTGAATAATAATGTATTTTTAACGTAACTTTAACTTTTCATGGAAATTTAGTTTTACTAGAAACAATTTAAGCGAAGTAAAACTCTTTTCTACCTGTTAATGTTTGCTTAAAACTGATTTGCTGAACTCCGATTCCTAACTCCCTCTATAAACCTGTCCAATAGTTTGAATAAATAACAAACTAACACTAAAAATGGTATTAAAATGTTGAATATTTGCCGTGTTTAATTTATTTCGCTTTGCCGAATTTCAGTTTCTTATCTTTGCGAAAGGTGATATTAATATTTCAGAAACCAGATACCATATTTGATTTTTATACCGCTCCTCCACAATTAAAGCTCCTGATCAGCTCAAATATGTATAATGACATTTATTTATATTATGAGCACAGTTATGCGGGTGGGGTGCAGGGGTGCTCATCTCGCTTGCAACACCTTTTCTCTGAGCTGCTTTGTCGATAATCTCACATTCACTATTTTTTTATCTAGGGCTTTTATCCAGTCAACAACCGGTTACCCTTTACGCCCCGATGGGACGCATATTCGACCATACACTAGACACCAACACACTTGCGGGCTCCTCTGATCTGGGGTCAGCAGAACGCGAGGCCCTCCGCGACAACACATACATTCAAAGTCAAGGGACAAACAGCCATGCCCAAGGCGGGACTCGAACCCGCGACCCTTCGGACCGAAGCGTTGAGTCGGTGTTCGCTCTTAGCCACCTCGGCCATCCAGGTCGGCATATTCACTATTTACCTACTTTTAATTAAATTTCTCATCTTTAACTTCTTCCTAGATCTCATTTATTGCTTCATTGTTTATGATAAATATGACTAATTTCCAATCGCGCAAAAATTGGAAATAACTACTCAGTCGCCGTCCATATGAGAGGTGACTGTGACAGAGCAGCGTCGTATGTAAGACTATCATGGGCGTTAATGGGTGATTAACCAATTAAAGTAGTAAGAGTAAAGTACGATATGATGCCTTAAGGAGAGCTATGATTATGATTGTTTCATGTTAGTGTTATCACTAGAGCTTTCACCACCGTCACCACCGCCACTCACGTCATTTCTGCCTACTCCAGGGGTTTTCAATCTTGTTCGTCCACGGATCCGTTGATCTAAAAGAAACTTCTCCGGCTTCCCTAGTAACAATAAGTTTCAAATATAAGAATTAATATAGGCCTACAAAAAATATTTTTAAAAAATGAGTGACATAATAGGCAACATATAAAGGACATGCCAGGTCCAATTAATTCACAAATTAGTCAGTAAAATAAACTCTATACGTTACAAATATCATGTAGTATGATAGTACAAAATATATAGATGACATAGGGATTAAAGTAAATCAAATCTAAATATAATTTTTAATAAATCACCGCGACACCCCTGTTTGCCGTGACGCACAGTTTGAAAACCCCTGGCCTACTCCATTGCAGCCATTCCCGTCGCCTTCGCCACCGCCGCCACCGCCGCCCCCGCCGCCCCCGCCGCCCCCGCCGCCCCCGCCGCCCCCGCCGCCCCCGCCGCCCCCGCCGCCCCCGCCGCCCCCGCCGCCCCCGCCGTCGCCACCGCCACCGCCACCGCCACCGCCACCGCCACCGCCACCGCCACCGCCACTGCCACCGCCACCGCCGTGACCGAAGGCCGGACGTGACTTTCGTCCGATCTGTTCGCTGCCTCGACAATGATCGGTCCCGTTCCTTGGGTCAGCTCTAAAAGCCAGTCGATCCCAATTAACTGGGATCAACCTTGAGTTATTTTATCAGGTTCTGAGGCTTTGGATTCTGGGAATAAGAACACTCATTAAGACATGTCATCTGTCAATATAACCGTCAATATATCTTCGATTGTGTTGTGGTCAATTTTTCGTATTTAGTACTACATTAAGGTACATAGTTGCTTTTTAGAATATTAATACGATTTCTTAATCGTCTGTTTAAAAGACACGAAATGTATTAATACTTTCTTCATTTGTTGCATTTTTTGACAATATTACAACTAGTAAAGATGAAATATTCCATGGTGTTCTGCAGTAAAAATAACTTACGTTACGCATAATATTACTGTTACCGACAAATGTGTTTTACATTCTCTCCCATAAAAAAACAAAATCTCGTTCTTTACAACTCTACGTATGAAATCTATAAATCTTAACAGCTAAAATATCAAAGAAGAGAAAAATATATCTTTGATGATATGTTTTCCTTTGGTTGATTTATATTACTTCTAGAGTTGAACTGAAGTGAGATGTTTTAAATTATGACCACACTTCTCTCGTTGCCAGCAGAAAGAGATCACAGATCCTCGGAGAAATTTGAACCACCCTGTACGTACATACTAACCTTGTTACGGTTTTGGGTGTGGATTCTTGTTGATTTAGTGCAGTCATTGCTGGGCTGGGATGTCGCATCAAGTCTGTGATTTATGTTGGAAACTCCCGGTACTTCGTATAACTGAATTTAACGACCGGGCCGTAAAAATAGTTCGTTTTAACTCCGCTGGCTTTGCTGCGGCGGATGCATTTTTGTGGGAACAGTAACAGAAATCACAGCGGGAGTGTTGTCATCGTGTAGGAACACGTGATAGGATTCTCTAACTACAAAATAGGAGCTCTGGCGTCTGAGGAAGGAAGTTTTGGAGGAAGTCTGTTTACCCAGAGTTTCAGAAGTAAGAGGCGAGAGCACTTTGTGAAGTATCTTTGAACTCAATATTTGAATGCGTAATTCTTTTCTGATAGTATTATTTTCATCAGAGTTTGTACTCAACGGGACGGTTGGAGTGAATACAATTCCTGAATTATAGAATCACTTATATAGTACGAGTGGTTACTCGTAAACCAACATTATTCAACTTTTCCTGAAATACTTTTCTAGAAAATTTCTTGAGAATAATTATATTGGTAGAAAATGCACAAAACTAAGCAATATCTTTAACCAATTATACGCATATTTCAAAATAATGTATTATTTGTAAATTTATTTTAATAATATGAATAGTTAATATATGTTTAAAATATAATATTTTATCAATGGATGTATTTTTAATATACATAGAGATAAACGTTAGCTCCCAGTTTAAATTATATTTACAGTAAAAAAAAAGCAAGGACTACTAGAAACATTTATCAAATTTTATTTACGTGTTATGCTTTCAAACAGTATACAAAAAACAAATACATATGCATTGAAGATCGTGTATAAATTACAATAACTTTAATATATGTAGTTTTTCTAAATATTATCCCCTCTTAAATATCGTATGTATCCCCTACAAATATATCTTTATGGAACTGCTCCCTTTTTATAAAAATCGAGGAATTAAATATTGGTAATAGACGATTAGGGATATTGACAACTTAATGTTCAACAAAATTGCAACGTCACTAAAACGAAATGAAAACACTTCCTTCGATTTCTTCTTGTTATTTAACATTCCTGATCTTAACAACTGTTTACTATACGATGGAACATTTATATATTGTTATATGATATTGGTATATTTCCAACCGTGTTTTAATACGTATAATTTAAATGTACTGTTCAAATAGTATTTGAACTTGAATGTACAGGTTTTTATTTGAAATCATATTGAAAATGATGATATAAAAGTTAAATATAATTACAAGATGAAATGAACTTAGGAAACATGTACATGAAATATAACGAAAAATATTCGTCCAAATGACCGAACGAAAGGAAGTTACACAAAAAAAGGACATCTCATATGGAAAAGAATTGGAGGAGGGGAATATTTGCCGACAAAAACACGCACGCTGCCTCTTGATTTAGAAAACAGAGACATGATACTTTGCCTAAATAGATATTTAAGATTTCAATGCACAAACACAATTTTCTATTTTTAACAAAATTTAAAATAACACCCATTAACGTGATTTTCACCTATTTGCCGACATGTTTTAGTATAAAAGAGTATAATTTAAAATTGAGTGAAATCGACTGTCTAAAACGACTCACTATTGTGAAGAAGAGTTCAAAGTTACCCAATTTACAGACTGAATGAACTTATCAAACAAACAAACGAAAAAACACAAACATATACGTATATACCGCTAACGGATGGAAAGAAATGAAATTAGAAAGAGGAAACAATGGAAATCGATCCGAAGGCAAATCGGAAGAAGAAAACACTCGCCCACAAAACCTCGCGCCGCCGCCTCTCAATTGAGAAAACGCCGACGCACGCTCCGATTGCGACCGAGATCTCGAGTGGGGAGGGGGAGGGGGAGGGGCAATTGGCCCGTTTTTACACTGCATCGCCCCTGCATTCCTGGCCGTCCACCGGACCTCTTGGGCTCGCATTACAGAACGACCCCAGCGCCCGCGGAGAAATAAACAACTCGTCACAATTTCGTACGCTGACCGCTCAGCGACCACGGGCTCTGATCCACATTCAACGCTCCAAATCGGGACCGCGCATTTAAACAAGAGGAGTGTGGCCTATCAATGTGCTATAGATGGATTAGTGGCCTATCAATGTGCGTTGTACTGTTCCAAGACCTGAAGCAGTGTGTAACATCACGTACGGATTCAATGTTTTACTATTGAGAAATTTGTTCTATAAGCACACCAACTGTGAGAATTGAGAAACTTTTCAAAATGTCCGAGGGTAAATTGCCCCCAAATTTTCCCAAAAGTCCTTCATGTAAAGTACCCCCAAATTTTAAAGAATTTTTCAACATTCCAAAGCTTCAACTAGAGCCAGATGGACAGGGGTTTCTTCAATTTGGAATAACTCCTACGCTTGGTTTAGTCGTTAGTAGTGTTCACAGACGGACGGACGAAGGAAATTTTGAAAAAAATAACACTTTTTCAGTATCGGGGGACTCCAGAACGTGTATTTCCGTTGAAGTTTCGAAATCGATTTTCTGCAGCATTACGTAACTTTCTGTATACTACGTATATTACTCCGTATTCATACAGATTATTCACTTTCTCTTATGCGTACGTATTGAAACAAGCCCTTTTTATCTACCAGCAAAATTCGTAATTTTAGGAATTATCAAGTTAGATTCATGATTCATTTCATTTGAATGACACTTTTAATTATTTTCCGAATAATTTAGTTATTGATTTGAGCGCCAGGAAGTAATTACGACTGTAGCCCAGATGTTTCCTACGTAATTTTAATATTTCTCATCCAAAATTATGTCGTGCTAGCTCAGTTAATTGGGTTCGAAGTCCACAATTGTTGCTACTTACTCTGCAACCAATTACTCAATCTGCCATCCATACGGAGTGGCGAGGAATCTGAAAATCTAATCAAAATATTTACTACTGGATTGCACGTAACGAATAATGATAATCAGTTTTCTTTTAAAGTAACAAATTGGCATTTATTATAATGTGAAATATGATTCTAATCAAAGTTAGACATTAATTTTTATAATGTTAATCCAAAATGAAATTATCTTTGGTCATGACCAGCTCTCTCTATCTTGTAATAATTATAAATCAACCTTGTTATATTGGCAGATCTTCGCGCGCTCTTCACTTCTCCATTCAATGGCGCCCCGTAGAATCTTCTCCGTCGTCGCAACAGAATGTTCCTTCTTCATAAAGTCCTCCGCCTAATGTCCACGATCAAGTTTAAATTTTCCCAGCGATACTATTATTACCCGTTACTTCCCTTACTCGCATCATGAATGGACGCCTATACACGTACTGACTATTACTTTGTAGAATTCCTTCGTCTTTTCCCAAAGAACGTTTTATCCTAATATAAGAAACGATCGACTTAAATATACTACAAGTTATTGCATCGGATTTGGTTGTCCATCAACAGTCTTTCCTCGACTTGATAAAATGTTAGGAACCGTCCCGCTCATTACCGCGATGCTAGAGAGAGTGTCACTGTTCTTCCTAAAAACCTCAAGCATCAGAACTCCATATCCTCCTCTTTTGTCTAACAAAATCAATACTCTTGCAAATCCTCTTCACCTAGCGAAAATGACCTTTAACGCCGGTTGTTTTCTTGTCACATAGCGACCGCCCTCGCAATCGTCTTTTGACATCCCTATATCCTACTTCATATAAATGACAATTTATAAACAAAATGGTTCATTTTGGTATATGACAGTATATATACGTACATATAAGAGAAAGTAAATAATCCGTATCTTCCAGATGTTTATTAATTTTTCTTAAAACTTAACTTCACATTATAATGAAATTGAGGAAGAAAGTCCCTTTAAAAGATTCAAATGGCAAACTACTAGAAATAGTTAAATGATGCTTAAACGAAGCACAACTAATGCATGTCTATCGTATCCTTGGGCAGTGAACCCGTTAAAATGAAATATCGAAAGTAGCTGAACTTTCAACAATCAATTTCATGACCAAGAAAATGTGAACATTGAAAATTTGTGTATGAAAATGATGATTCAGCACAACATATACTTCTCACAAATGTATTTTTCACCAGACATTCTGGAAGCAGCTCTGGAAACAACATTTACAATACTTGTCGCATTATTTTCTAGTGCACAGTTAAATAAGAATATCACTTATAGATATTACGAGAATATCTGTCGACAATAAGACTGACCAGTGTTACGAATATTACATACAATAATGGGAAAGAAAAACTCCTTATGAAAATGTTCAGGATTGCTTCAGGGAAGGCTGCAATAGAAATGTTAGTGCGGGAAAGGGACCATTTTGTGTGAAAATGAAAGGGGATACAGATTATATATTTCTCACAAATATATTTTCTTTATAACATCGAAAAACTTATTTTTTAAGTGACGTATCTCTTTTACCATTTGTTTTCTAATTTTCTTTATCTGTATATTCCTAAGACAGTCTTCAGCATGCTGCAAAATATGGCGTTTAAAAACGGTATTTCTCGAATGTTAAACGGTATCCGAAAACATTTGAATCCAGTCTTTGACTTTACGGTTGAATTTAAATCTTTTCTTCTCCTGAAATTGTACTTCTTAGAGATAGGTCACTTTAAAAAAAAGTTAAATTCTGGAAGCAGCTCCAGATACATCAAATGATAATACTGATAAATACACGGCAAGCTGTATTATTTTGTGTAGGAATTTAAAGAGCTCAGAGATCGAGATACCTGAACTTTCAACATTAATAATTAGTGATCTCATTCACTAGGTTGTCAACGTCTTTAGCTTTACTGCCTCCTCTTGCTTTAAATATTTCCAAACACTTCAACAGCTCTTCGGGATCTCTGTAAAAAACCTTTCAGTCCTGATGATTTTCATGGTATTTCAGGAACTTTTCTGACTCTACTACCATAAAGAATAGTGTGAATTCAAAATAATAAATGGGACAAACTAACGAAATAATGTAAACAGAACATTTAAAGTAATAATGTAATGTATTAGTGTAATGTAATAATAATATTACGTAATTAAATAATTTAAGCAGTACATTATTAAGATAGGAGTTCTACTATTGTCTTGCCTTTCATTTAGAATCAGTGTTTTTTTGTCAAGAATGACTTACTCAATAGTTAGAACATATTTTCGACAAGACTAACTATAACCCTCCACCAAGTTTTCATATTTATCATGTCAGTATCAACAGGTCACTACAAATTATTCACATAAAATACATGACAATTATTTTACAATACATTACCAGTTCTGCTGTATAACTGTTTCCATACAATTAAATACTATATAAAGCATCAAAGAGGAAAGTAATATTGATTTTAAGAAAAATATTTAATATATTAAGTGTCGTTCGGTGTGTATTTTTTTAAATATGCCTGAAACAAGTATTGTGTCTCACCTGGGACACTGACCCCTATCTCTTTCTTGTTCATCTACCAATTTCCTTCATCCTTTGAGCGAATACTGAGATGTCGCTATGATTTGCTTCTTCTCACAAATCTCTTTTAGTATTTGTGCACGTCTATTCCTACGCGAAGGGCATGATGAATGATAATCGATAAAAGCTGTAGCTGATTGACCTGGTAAAAGTTCTTTACTATATCAGAGCGAATATTTTCTTATCACTTTTTGCCAAAAATGCGCGTTTTCCCTATATTTATAATCCCATATTTGTATAGATATATGCCAGAAGTTTTAGAAAATGTGCACAGAATATTCTCCCTGTAGTAAGTCACACACAGCATTTAACTGTTTTTGGCATTAAAGGAATATATAAATATACGAAGAAAGATAACATTAGCATATAAACTATTTAAAAATGTTTTTCTGAAAAATATTTAAAGATTAAATGTTGATAAATACTATAAATTAACACAAAAATCTCAATCTTCAATTTAAAGATGCAAAACAAAAACGGTTGCAATTTTTAAAATTCACAAAGCTTAAATGTGAATGTAACTTATGCCTTATTCTTAAACAAAATTTATTCTGAGAGAAACAAATCAGAAGATTTGTAGCCGTTTTTGAAAACGTTATGTTTACGCACGTATCTTTTTAAATGCCTCATTTCACTCAAAATTTCAAGAAAAAGCTTATATTTTGAAAACATTGTACCTGAAATTACTTAAAGGTTTAATTTTTTAAAGAACAGATTTCATTAAGAAAGAACTCTCTTCCCTTTCATACTGTAGTGGAAAGAAGACCAACAAATTCTTAACTGTTTCCATTTTTGGAAATTCAGATATTTTGTGGAAAATATGATCTGCTAAATCTTTGGAAACGTAAATTACCTTATTCGAGCAAAATATAAATAAAAATACTGGCGCCCTCTTAACAAAATATCGAAAATGTTGAAACCTCATAAGAATGAAATGCCTCCCAAAACCAATCTTCAATATTATTAAGAAATGTGAAAAAACTCACAAAAGTGTACAGAAACGAGGCATCGTCATCCACTCAGAAGGAGGATCGGTGGGCACATCGAGAATGGGATCAGGAATGGTCGCACGAGGCATCTGTTGAATGTCTAGTCCCGTGAGCCGGGATACTTTGCCGCGCATCGTTTCGTCTTCCAGCCAGGGATCCTTCAGCACAGCCGAAACACACGGGCGTTCAATCGGCAATTGTTTCAACATGGCTGCCGTCAACGCACGGGCTTGCACGGACACTCCCTGCCATTGAGTCGCGGAGCTCTTGAAGGGATGGTAACCTGTCAAACTGTACAATAATATTATTCCCATACAGTATACATCAAGTTCTTTACTGAAGGGTTCATGAGAATCAATGAATATATTCGCAAGCAAATCTTCAGACTCTTGTGCCGAGCGATCGTTACTGATGTCATTCAGAAGAGCAACGGTGGAGACTTTGATTAAAGTGTGTGGACTACGATTTTGTAACAAAATGTTTCGTAGGTTCCAGGAGCGATAGTTTATATTATTTCTGTGTAAGTATTCCATGGCAAGCGCCAACTGAAAGAAGAGCAGTTTTGTTTGTGGTTCTGTCAGAAACCGTTGAGAATTTACAAAATCGCTGAGGTTCCCACCATTCATGTAATCCATTATAAGAAAACGATTTGACTGCAAACGTTCATAGCTGAATAACTCAACCAGGCACGGATGTTTCAATGTCAATAGTTTTTTAGCCTTCCATTCAATTTTCATTTCGTTCATTGGTAGTACATGGACGACTTTCAATATCTTCTCTTGATAATTCGGTTTCTTTTCCAGGAGTATATACTCATTTTCCGTCCCAATGTTTTCTTCACTTACACTGTCAAACACCCAATACTCTTTCTCATACCGCTCTGTTATTTCTAATGAGGTAGTGACCTTTCGATTCACATAGATGAAAGAAATTTCAAGCCTCTGGAAAGATATTTTCATTCCGTTCTCCAGGGGTACCTTCCACCTTTGCCATCTTTGTGAAAAACTTCTCCCGTTTAAGAAAACACAATTCGACCTAGTGGTCAAAAACGCATTGCGATATTCATCATTGTTCATAGTACAAAAAGTAGAGTCACTCGGAAGGCCTAATGTAGCTGCGTCAAGGCGTAGTGTACAAGTGGCAGCCGTGCCTACCGACACTTGTCCCTTGTTCAACTCGAGCACCGGATGGTTGTCTAACAATGGAAACAAATATCCCCAATGTGACTGATAATCACCCACATTACTTATGTTGAGGCGGTATTTTTCCAATCCCGTGAGTTGGAAGGCGTCCTCTCGCATAGCACCGTCACGTAGCCAAAGATCTTCAATCACCTGCGATATTGAGACACGATCTGCTGCATTCACTTGCAGCATATTCCTCACCAACTGAAACGCATTTGAGGAGACGTGTAGCCAATGACTTTGCTGGTATTCCACGACGTGCTTGCGGTTGAGGGCGTCTTCTAAATTAGCGAATGGTAACACACCTGTCAAACTGTAGAATAAGATGACTCCCATGCTCCAAACATCCACAGAGTTGCTGTATTTATCCTTGCACGTAATTTCTGGTGCCATAAAAGGTTTGGTTCCAAGAAATGTCGTCATTGATGTGTCATCGTTCCCACATTTTGCTACACCGAAATCAGTTACCTTAATGAGTGTGTTTGGGCGGCGATCTTGCAAAAGGATATTGGTAGGCTTTAAATCGCGATGACATATGTCTTTTTCATGAAGGTATTCTATAGCTAGGGCCAACTGAAAAAATATAAGTTTTGTCTGCTGCTCCGACAGTAGGTGCTGTTCGTTCACAAACTGCCCGAGATCTCCACCTGCCATATACTCCATAATAAGGAAGTGCTGATGGTGTAACTGTTCAACGCTGATGGTCTTGATGACGCATGGATGTTCCAAAGACATAAGGATTCGCACTTCTCTTTCAGCGTAAGGAACTTGACTAACGTTCATGGGCTCAACGATCTTCATGGCTTTTCGTTGAGTTTTGTTTTCTATGTCAAAGAGTGTATACACTTTTCCAAATCCCCCACATCCTAGAAAATGTCCTACCAAGAATTTTGCTAACACTTTTGGTGGAGCCCCGAATGATTCACTGAGTTCTCGATTGACGTAAACGTACGATTGTTCATCGCCTTCGAAGGCAATGCAAGCTCCGTGCCCCAATTCCACCGGCTGATCTCGTGGTATTTTGTTGCCCCTGTCAATCCGCAAGACGAATACCTGAGATTGCAGGATAGCCATGCAATTGAATCGTTCGCGGCGAACCTGGAAGAGGATCTGTGGTGACTTGGCTGCGGGCAGTCTTAGTGTGACAGGGTCAACTTGCAGCGTGCAGGCGTCACTTGTGCCTACCGTCGTGATGTCTCGTCTCAGTTCCAGCGGTATGGGGCCGTCCCATAACGGCAGCAAGTAACCCCATGGTTGTGCATCGATTGCATCATCGGTGAATAAGCTCGCGGGAGCGGAACCCCAGAGCCGGGCACTTTCCGTCATAGCACTGGATGCGACTGAGTGATACGACGCTATCTCCAACTCCAGAGCAAATTGTTCTCGAGGGCTACGATAAGCCTATAGGATCATAACTGATACTTTCATAGCTAATTCCCAACCGATAACGAAAATCCGTAACTGGATCAAGCAAATCTATTGTTCCCACTTATACTTTCAGAACAACAAAAATCCACGGCGTGACATGTTTGCAATAATCTCTACGAATAAAATGATATATTTAAGTATGTTAAAGTTGGGAGGAATGTATATACAGATATCGTCGTTTCGAATGCATTGATATTGCAAAATACAGGATAGTTCTTATTTCTGGGTGTTCTATTTACTTGTGAAATTATGCTTGCCTGTATGACGTGCAGGAAATAATGCGATCAGTTACAAAAAATCCGAGAACGAATGTATTGTCGAAGCACCATAGGCTGCAAAATGTTATAACTGGAAGATACGCTTTTTTAATTGCCGAATATGTTGGTATGTTAGTTTCATAAGAATTTTTTTGACTTAATTTCTACGATTTTTAACGAATTTTACAGGTTATGACTGAGACGTGTGAAAATATATATATATATATATATATATATATATATATATATATATATATTTCACTTCCACCTCGATCTCCAGTACGGTTTAAACTCAACATTTTTACTTCCTCGCTACAGCTTTCGCAATATATGGGAAGTACTGTAATCAAGTATGAAAACAGAAACGAAACAAAACCTTTACTTTCTATGCTGATGTAACAAAATTGTTTACTCGTGAATTTAGTTTCGTTCCAAGGAACAAAACGACCGTCTGCTCGAATTTACTTTCGTTACCGAATAAACAGATTGTTAAAATAAGTTTCGTTACGTATCTAGTGAATTTCCTTGCATTGGGTAAGAAACGATATTTCCGTATCTTAATTTCGTTATTAATGCTGGTAGAAGGTCTAAATAACTTAATTGGGGAGGGGTCCAAAGAGAGAATTAAGACTGCAGCATTCACCATGGTGGATACTCGAATTGACATGAAATGTTACCAACTATTGTTTCGTAGGGATTACAGTGGAAATACCTCCAGTAAGGGGGGGGGGCATTATCCCTCGACTCCCTTTACATAAAATATCAATGACTAGTTCACTCACGCCTGCCCGTGTCGTAAGTAACCAAGTAACTAGTTTTTGCGACGCAAAATTATATTCAACTTGAAGCGAACCCAGATGTCCTTCGTAAGATTTTTATCAATTTTCAACTGCGTTATAATCACTTTGTTTACCATCTTGTTGTTATCGGTAGGAACTGTTTATGTCCATAATAGATTCTGAGCATAAATATAATAATAAAATAAGAAGTTTTGGTAATGTTTGAAACTCTCAAATTGAATATATTATTAAAGATTCAGTGCCAAAAATAGCAAAAAACAGAAGAGAACAGTGTTGCAGAAGCAATTTCAAGAATTTTGTATGGAAAGAAAATACCAATTGACATCACAAACTACTAATGAAGTTTTACACATTTTGAAAGATTTGGCAGTTAATATGGGAAGATGGCGAACTGCAAAGAATGCTATTAAAAGTATGTGGAACGTTAGAGTCATAATTATACAGGAAAATAATTTAATGAGTTCAAGCGTAGGTTCAATCCATTCGAAATTGACGAATCCCGCTGTTAAATCAGCTTCTATCTCTCCTATTTCAAATACGTCAAGGAATTTCAAGGCAGGGAAAACTAAACTTCCTACAACTTTCATAATTATGTTTTTAATAAATGTTATTGTTATAATTGTTTTTGAAAGTTTTTTTACTATAAAACTGAAAAATAGCTGATATAATTTTCCGCATTAAACTGCTATTTAAATTTTCCATGGTTATATGTTATTCCAAGAGGCAGTTATTATTCCGAATCGAATGGTATTATTACATAATCCGGTGGCAGTTATGAGTAATGATTCTCTTTTTCGAAATTCCGGTGATTTTAATTATCCATTCGATTTATGTAATCTGTTAATTCTTTCAATAGTCACACTAAATATCACTTGAAGTGCAGTGAGTCGTAAATATAACGGATATCATAGGACTTCTAGTTATATTACTTATTATAAGTAGCATATCACTTATAAATTACACCCACTAAAAATTGGAATTTTGTATTTTTTTCTTCGAAGATTCAACTGCAATATCTGCGTTGAACTAGAAAAAAATTGAAATTCGCATACATAAAAATCTCTATGATACCAAATTGCAGTATAAATGTCCACTTCGATAAGCATTGCCTATATTACACTACAATCGCTAATATTTTTTTTAAAAAATTCATGATATTATTTAAATTACAAATTGTGGGGAAACAAATTTTATTTTAAGCAAAAAGTATCTATCTTCACTAATGTAGTTGAAAGAGTCATATCTAAAAGTGTTGGCGTTTGACGAATTTTCAGTGTTAATAATAAAACCCGGACCTCCATCATCTTTATAAGTGTGATTATTGCCTACTTTATACATACAAGAAACGTCAAATTCACAAAATGCTGCGTCGCCATTCTTTGGGCAATCAAGTTTGAATTATCTTATCAATGGTCCAGAATTCACACATAATGTCCTCGATGAAAAGATTGATAGATGTATCTGATGAGTTGAAGCTGGAATTAACGTCTCCCAAAAAAGCATTATAATTGTAGTGTCGCCTGCCTTACTTCCCCCTTTGATACGAGGTATTTGGACGGATGACAAGAGCAGATAAAGTTTGATCGGTGAGTGGCGTTGATATTAACAATGGATGTCTGTAGTTTTATTACAGCTGAAATTATGTTCCCACTAATACAAGGTCGTCTTTTGACACCAATGGAAAGAAAGATCAGGTACTTCAGAAAAATTTACAAAGAGAATATATTCTTTCCTATAATTACAAAAATTTGAAAGGAATTACAGTAATCGTTGAGTTGGATTATATCATACACTAGCACTTGAGACATACACACAAACGATTATACTCTAAGCACCGTAACAAGGAAAATACACTACTTGAAAAGAATAGTAAAATACCCTTATGTAAAAAAAATGCACAACAAACAAGAAAGAAAATTATCCTCTCCCCGGGAAATAATCCTCTCAAATAATTCCTGTACTGAATGTAACAAGTCTGGTGTAAATTAAAATGAACTTCCTCAACTTTTTTACAATTGTATGAAATTAGATAATCCAGTTAAATAAAAAAATTCAGTTGTAACATGAATTTAATACCCCTTTCAAAAAAATATTATGAATCTTACGCCAGTGACTAAGTGACTATGCATTCTTTGATGAAATAAAAATTTTGCATTAAGTTAACATATTCTTTGGCCTCGAAATAATTCGTTAATTCCTAAGAATTCTGTAGTGTGAAGTTTACAATGCCTTTAAAATGTTAATTCATCTGATTTCAGATACGACAGTTGTTGAATGCATTACACCTTCTATAGCAGTGACTTAAATCGTGTACACCACCTAAATTAACTAGAATTCTGTTCATTTTGCTTGTAAATGTAGCATCTAGCTAAATTATGCCAGATATGCTAACAAGGGAAACGGTAACGCAGTTCACAGCAGAACCTTACAACTCACGATACCACTGGTCGTTTTAAATCTACACGCAGTCGTCTGAAATACAGACGACCACCGCAACGAAGGTCATGCAGCTGAGACTCCTGGTGAGGTGTCGTTACCGCAGCGAAAAATTCTATCTTGCGCTCCGTCACCTTGCGTAGTAGTGTGGTCGCGTCGTATATTTTGTTTCCCAGAACGAAAATTAGTCTTCTTGTGTGGGAAAGAAAAGTAGGCAAAAGAAAAAAAGCTGTGGGGAAAAATATTATTTGTTAGTCGCGAATTCACCCAAAGTTAGAAGTGCATGCTATGGTGTACTGTAATTCATTTGAAATTATATGGTACACATCTGAAGGAATTTCATGATTATTCTTGACACATATGAGTAAAAATGCTTGTATTTCATTAATACTAAATATTTTCTTTCAGTAAATTGTAAATTCATTACCTCTAATGAGCGTTTTAGAAGACGTTATCCGTCGCTTTCCTCTGCAGTCGCCAATCCCCCAGTACAACCTCTTTCCTCGAAGATCATAGGCAAAATGGACGGGAATTCTTTTCTTCATCGTAATTTGTGAGTTCTTGTCGAAGAAATTAGTGCGTTGAAGCGAATAATTTTTGAAGAGGTGGCAATTATCTGCGCCTTCTAGTGGACAATGCGAGTAGTCCTATCATAGATACAGCGCTCCACAATGACAAGAAGTTAAGTTGCAAATATTCTAGTTTGTAAACGCGAGATAGCGGTTACAGTAGTTACCTCGTGGCAAAGCATTTTAAAATTACTACACCGAGAAAATAGGAAGCTTTTACACACACACACACACATACACACACACACACACACACACACACACATATATATATATATATATATATATATATATATATATATATATATATTTATAAATATACGGTATCCCATCTTTAAGCTTATCTCGTTTCAGAATTCTTGGTGGCTAAGGTACTGAATAAATTCTTAGTTTATAAAACACCTTAAACGTCGGCTAGAAATTTTTTTCCCAAACCAGATATTCCCACCATCCAGACACCGCCCCAGACGGAACAACCTCTAAACCCCCGACTCGTTTCCCGACATTTGTAGCAGTGTAGTGCATTGAAGTGTGTGTGTGTGTGTAGGTAACATAGGTCAAGGAAGAGGAAGGAAATATCTCTGGCTGTGTATGGCTCGTTTGTTAGGTGTACTGATACGGCGTTCACCTGATGTTTATCGGAGAAATCACAGAAAACTACTGACCAGAGCAGCCAGTCTCTAGAATTCTCCTCCAGACAGTGGCTGAATTCAAGCTCGCTGTGTAGCGTGAGTAAAAAGTCCTGCCACTGTCGAGAATTGATGCAATGAGCCACCTTAGACAGTTCCAGAGGAGTTCAGTTATGAGTTCGAGTGTACAGCTATAACCGTTCCCCTTCTATAATATACATACGTAATTGTAAAAATGTATTTTCTGGAAATAAGAGATGATTATACTTATTAATAAAGGAATTAATATACTCTCATATGTGATACAAAGAATATGGATATTATTTTTAACAAATAGACTAAAATTTACCAAAAACACCTTGGAGAGGATGTTTGTTTCCTCGTCATCCGACATTTCGAAAAGGGAACAGTCGTCCCGAGCGACCGGCAGGTGCGGCGGGGGCGAAAGTGAACGTGGACGCCAGTGGAAGGGGGAGGCGCTGCATGGACTGATCCGTCGTGAGGAGTGCTCAATGACGAATCACGCTCCCAGGGCCGATCTGCTGCGATTCGTCGAGCCGTTTTTAGATCACGCGCCACCGCCGCCTGCTGCAGCAGCCGACTCCGCCTCCGCCCTCATCTCCGCCTTCGCCTCCGCTTCCGCCTCCGCTTCCGCCTCCACCTCCACCACCACCAGCACCTCCACCTCTACCTACACCTTCGCCTCCGCCTCCTCCTCCTCCGCCTCCACCTATACCTCCATCTTCACCACCACCACCACTTCCGCCTCACCTCCGCCTCCGCCACCGCCTCCGCCACCGCCTACGCCGCCGCCACTGCCACCTTCATCGCCTCCGCCTTCGCCTGCGCCTCCTCCTACGCCTCCACCTCCTCCACCACCACCACCACCACCACCTCCCGCCTCCACCACCTCGCCTCCCACCTCCGCCTCCGCCTCCGCCTCCGCCTCCGCCTCCACTCCGCCTCCGCCCTCCGCCTCCGCCTCCGCCTCCGCCTCCGCCTCGCCTCCGCCTCCGCCTCCGCCTCCCGCCTCCTCCGCCTCCTCCGCCTCCTCCCTACACCTCCGCCTCCTCCGCCTCCTCCCCCGCCTCCTCCGCCTCCTCCGCCTCCTCCTCCCGCCTCCTCTCCGCCTCCTCCTCCTATACCTCCATCCTCCTCCGCCTCCACCACGCCTCCTCCCGCCTCCTCCGCCTCCTCCGCCTCCTCCCGCCTCCTCCGCCTCCGCTCCACTCCTCCGCCTCCTCCGCCTCCTCCGCCTCCTCCGCCTCCTCCGCCTCCTCCGCCTCCTCCTCCGCCTCCTCCGCCTCCTCCGCCTCTCCGCCTCCTCCTCCTCCTCCGCCTCCTCCGCCTCCCTGCCCTGCCTTCCTCCTCCACGCATCCTCCGCCTCCTCCGCCCTCCGCCTCCTCCTACGCCTCCTCCCTCCGCCTCCGCCTCCGCCACCGCCATCGCCATCGCCTCCACCTCCGCCTCCGCCTCCACCTCCGCCTCCGCCTCCGTCTCCGCCTCCGCCTCCGCCTCCTCCGCCTCCTCCTCTTCCACCTCCAGCTCCGCCTCCAACTCTGCCTCCGCATCCGCCTCCACCTCCACCTCCACCTCCGCCTCCACCTCCACCTCCACCACCACCTCAACCTCCACCTCCACCTCCACCTCTGCCTCCACCTCCGCCTCCACCTCCACCACTTCTTCCGCCTTCGCCTTCGACTGCGCCTTCGCCTGCGCCTCCACCTGCGCCTCTACCACTGCTTCCGCCTCCACCTCCACCACCACCTCCGCCACTGCCTGTGCCACTACCTCTGCCTCCGCCCGGAATTTGCCCATCCTTTCGATGTAACTGGGCCCAACTTCGCCAATGGTCTTCGCTGCCGCTGTTACCTCCGTGCACTCCTCCGCATCCTCCGCTGGCCCTGACCGCCCGCTTGTCTTGCTCGCCCCACTACCGCTCCGTCTCTCCGGAAATGCTTCAGCCGCCATCTTTGCAGCTTCCGCCGTCGCCGTTTTCACAACAGTTTGTCTCTCCCAACACCGTTTCCTCTGTCTCCGTAAAATGCCTCATTGGCTCTGCTGTCTTCCTCTGTGCCTCCGTGACCTTCCTCTCTTGCTTCCTTTACCGTCATCTCTACCTCATTTGCCTTCCTCTCTGCTTCCTTTATCTTCCTCTCTGCTCTGCCTCTTTTACCTTCCTCTTCCTTTACCGTCTATGCCTCCGTTTAACTTTTCTGAATTTAGCTTTCCTGAACTTAGCTTTCTGATGAAATACAAAATAATGAATCATGATTGAGATAATTGGGATAGATATTGTATAATTCGAGTAACTGATATTATATGAAATGGTATCAGGTGAGTAGTAGGAAGCAAAGCCACGTGTTTCACATAGCATATTTACAACTTGTGAAAGTACATTAGATGATGAGTTTCATACTCTAATTGTATTGAGTTGGCAGTTATCTGCGTTATTTAGATCAATTTTCTTACACTTGCAGATTTAACTGTTTATATCAGTTGGATTACTTCAGTAAAATTCACAAAAATATTTCAAATTAATATATAAATTTTGTTCTTTCTTTATTTGAAATACGTTCGAGGTAGTGATACACAACTGAATTAATGATATATAGGTATTTCAGATTCCATTTGAGTAAGAGAGAGGAGCTTTCCTGCACGTTTCGAAAACCTAGTCCCATTACGCCAGCACACTGGTAAGAATAGCACAAAAGTAACAAGATATATAGCCAACAAATACACATATAAATTCAAATTACGTTGATACATTATAAAATCGATGAAACTACATTTGATTCCTGTGAACTCTGCTGCATAAACACGCTCCTTGACAATGGCAACCCTCGAACAGCTTTGTCAACATGCAGCGAGCATCGGGGTAAGTTCAATTCCGAGCACGCGACCGTGGCGTAAGACGAGGGTTCTAGCGGAGGCGGCGAGCGCATCGTGTGTCTGTCTGTTGGCGCTCCTCCACGCGTGCGCAATGAACAAGGCTCGTTGCGTGCTCGTCGTCGGCGTGACGACCCGAGTTGTCGAGGCAGCCGGACAACATCCGGCGAGTGCCTTCGGCGGAGACATACCCTGCAGCGAATGAACGGATCCTGCCGGCTCACTTCTATAAGATACGCTCTCTTAGTAAATGTCTGTTTAAAAATTGGGATCAGAAATGATTTTCCCGTGTTGTAACCGTGGATTGAAAATTCAGATTTGAAAATGTTAGTATTTATTGCGCACATCACCATTTCTTCTTCTTCTTCTTCTTCTTCTTTTTATTACTATTATTATTATTATTATTATTATTATTATTATTATTATTCATTTTATTTACATAGAAGTACGTTTCATCCTCACTGAGCTTCCAAAATATCTTATTTCTTTTGATTTATCACTTCGAGCAGAGAGTGAGGTAACAAGCTACGATGTTTTGTGCTCCACATTCAGAAACAGTAATACATTGTAACTTTTTCCTCCTTATACTACGATGCAGGGAGAAAAAGTATTGGAATCCCTTCAGCAATATGATCAATTTTTGAACATAAAATCCGCGAAGGTTCTTTTGACTTATATTTTTGCAGACTCTTCCGAATTAAAGTATATTAGTGCTGCTTCAAAGATGGTTGAGATTGCTGCAGGTGGCGAGAAGATACAGGCACAACTATTGTACTGCAATCGTATGTAGCTACTGTATAGTATTGTGATGATTCATCACAATGCAAGTGAAATATAAAGGAATTACATATATATTACAAAGATAAACCACATCAACAATGGGCAATCTAAACGAACTATAATTTATAAATGAGAATACAAGGGAAGGGCAGTGTGGCTAATATATGGGAAAATAGTGGAAATTGTAGCGAGTATTATATTAAATGGACACGTGAGAAAATTCTGTAGGTATTAGTCAAATTTTGTAAAAGAACGCACGAATCGATAATTCAAGGAATAACTAGATCAGATGCTTAGACGGGATGAGTCAATCAGAAATGAAAACGCGTGCAAAGGTGAGAACCAGCGCAGAAGAAACTAAAGAGACGAAAATGTGTTCAGTACTGCGCATCTTAGGAGATAGAGGAACAGCGTGTGTTATGACCAAGGTGGCAGAAAGGAATTTCGGCGCAGTATCAATCGGATGGGAGTAGAAGGTTCTCCATGGTAGTCATAATCAGATGCATAAATTGCTTGGATTTTTGACTAGTTGTATGTTGGAACAAACATAAATCTTGTGTGGAGAAGAAAATAGAATGACGTAATTGGGCTGTGCAGAAATGGAAGTTTAAAACGGGTATTGTAAGAAGATCAAGTCTTGTTGTAGATGTTAATAATTTTTCAATTAGGATAGTGAAGGAATAATGACCAAGGGAAGAGTAGAGGGGAATATTTAAATATTTAACAGGGTTATTATTGTTATTGTGTTGATGTGATTGTTATGATAAGGGCTATGTATGATTTTGTTTCTTGGGAGAGAACGAGTAATCGATTATAATGTTTAATTGATTCTGAAAACAAGAACTATTATTTATGATAATGGTAAGTAAAATTCCCAATCTCAAAATAAATAAATAAAAAAATTAATATTTCTTTCGTAGATTCTCGAAATCGCGAATCCGTATGGACGGTCATGTCAACCCACAAAACAAATTTATCAACACGGATAGACCTCGGCATATAAATAGTGTAATAGTTTAAGTAAATAAATAGATAAAATATATAGAAGGATAAAAGGTAGGTTTTCTAATGGTAAATAATTGCCCGGGGAGTATGCGGAAAATCTTCTAGAGTATGTTATTGACAATATTCTGAAAATTGTTGTTGTTAAAATTTTTAATCTGTTATAGTATTACACGAAAGTATTCTATTTGTACTTTTGCAGTGTACGTGCTCCTTTTCTGGTAAACCATTTTATTTTTTATTAAGCAGCATTTTTTCTGCAGCAGGCCTCTAATGTCAAATAATGGTCATAAAGGAATATGATAACTCAAAGTATCTTTCGTTACAACGTATCAACGTACTTTACGATTTACAACTTTATGAAATTAACGTTACGTTCGAAACCACACATGCCGTTAGTACTTAGCAATCTATAAATCAGAAGAATAAATTTATCTGATTCTACCCAAATATTGAGATAGGTCAAAATACCTATAAGGTATTTTGAAATAGAACATAAAAATATGTCGGCAGAATATAATAGGCAGAAAGGAAAAATAGAAAAATTGAAATGAGACACTGGGGAAGTCAGGCGTTATTAAATAGCAAGAAACACGAGTTCGAGTAGATATTTATAATATTAGAAAAAAAAAGAATAAATTATATTTAATAAAAGCGACATTGTTAGGATATGCAATAGAATTCCGATAGCTTAGTTACAGGGGATGAACTAGCATCGAACGCAGGCAGTAACAATTAGAACAACTGAACAGCAGACACAAGGTGGCTTCATAGATAAAAATTTTGCGTCAGAATTTGTCTCGATCTGGTAGAGATAGGGGCTGTGACTGGCAGAAGAAACTGTTTGCAAATCTTTTAAGTTAGAATATGTCGTGATCTAATACAGATCATATCCGCGAACTGTATAAAGTTAACAGTAGAAAACGGTACGTGATTATCGATGCGAAATTGAGTTGCAAAGGTACATAACAAACAGAAGTAACAAACGAGTGTTGACACGGAATTAGAGTGGATCTTTAACAAATGATGGGATGGACGACGATTAATGGACGAATGACTCTTGCCATCGCCAAGCATTGCTTTCTCAAAAACGGGGAAGTTATTATTAAGCATTGAAAGACTTTGCAGTATTGAATTGTTCATGGCCAAGAATGTCTTAGTCAATAAGTTAGTCAATTAAGTATCATAAAGTTTCAATGGTTATCATCATTCAATAGGTAAAACGAGTGAATTTAAATAAGAACTGAGTTTTATTAAAAACTGATTAGAACAGAACGATAAAAAATGATTTAAATAAAAGAATAGCAGCGGACACTACATGCCGGTGCAATATTAATTCAGAAAAGAAGGTGTTATTATTTCTAAATTAATCAACCAACAAATTTGTAAATTCCAGGAAGAAATGGAGGTATTCACCAACTAAATCCTCGTAGAGAGGTGTATTTTCAGCCCACGAGGATGAAAACGATGCAACACTTTGAGATTGTAAGTATAACAACGTCCAATTATATAGCCAAAACGTATGTAGACATCCAAATTAATTAAGTAGGAATTGAGAGGGAGTTGGGAGGTTATAAGTTGAGAGAGTACCGGGCATCGTCACAATATAGATAATAAGGTATTATTTCTCATTCACATCCAAAAGTTGGCTCATTACCCAGGTTTGCAGACATTTAGTGGTCGTGGATACCATTTGTATGTAGGAGGCGGCGCAGTAGCGAGCAACTAGACCGCAATAGATTAGAGGTAGGAGCGTCCTCGGGTCGAACTAGCGCCCACCCAAGTGCATCCGGGCCCCCCGTGGGTGGGGGGGGGGGTCAGTGGGGGGGGGCAGCACTCAGCGCCGCCGCGGGGGGTGGAAGCGCTTGCGACGGACGGCGGACGGACATCACTTCCGCCCGCCCCCTCCCCCCCGAAATGCTTCTGGCGAGGGGTGCGGAGGCGGGGAGCAGAAACGGCGCATGGATGGGGAGGCGGGGCGCGGAGGCGGGGCATGTAGGGAGAGACGGGAGACGGGGCGAGGAGGCGGTGATCTTCCCCCGCTGGATGGCGAGATCCAGCGCCGACCTACCGTCGGCTAGTGGAGTTTCCCCCTAACCAGGACTCTCCCACCAGCGGGGCACCGCCCCAGCCGGAACAAGTTCTAAGCTCCCAACCGGTCTCCCGGAATATGAGGTAGTGTAGTGTGTGTGTGTAAGGGGAAAGTATAGGACAAGGAAGAGGAAGTACAGATCGCGCGCGGTCCGTGGCCCGTTTGTTAGGGTACTGCTCCGGCATTCGCCTGGTGTTGATCGGAGAAACCACGGAAAACTACCGACCAGAGCAGCCGGCCGTTAGAATTCTCCTCCAGACAACGACTGAATTCGACTTAGCTGGAAAGTTAGTGTCGAAAATCCTGCCGCCGTCAGGACTCAAACCTAGGGCCTCCCGGTCAGAGGAGCTGCAGTGACATCAATTGATGCACTGAGCTACCGCTCCCGATAATTGATGCTCTGTACCCCCTGTGCCGATAGAGTGATGAACTGGGAGAATGGTGGGCATGAATAGGGAAAGGATAGCGGAGTGAATTGCCCAGAGGAGTGAATAATCTTGGCTGTCCGGGTGACGCCGCGTCGAAGGCTGTGCTGCCAACGTTTTGTCCACCTTATCGTGGTCTTCCTCAGAGCTGGTCTGCGACTGGTCAAATCTGGTCGGCAAACCAGCCCTGAGGAAGACCACGGAAAGATGGTCGAAACGTTGGCAACACAGCCTTCGACGCGGCGTCACCCGGACAGCCAAGATCATTCACATGACTCCGGCCGCGGAAGCCTACGACTTCACTGCCCAGAGGAGTGGGTGCGGCCGCGGGGGGCGGAGAAGAGCGGGGCGGGGAGCGGGGCGGGGAGCGGGGCGGGGAGCGGGGCGGGGAGCGGGGCGGGGAGCGGGGCGGGGAGCGGGGCGGGGAGCGGGGCGGGGAGCGGGGCGGGGAGCGGGGCGGGGAGCGGGGCGGGGAGCGGGGCGGGGAGCGGGGCGGGGAGCGGAGCGGGGAGCGGGGCGGGGAGCGGGGTGGTGAGCCGGGCGCTGTGCGGGAGGCGCGCGGTGCAGTGTCTCGCGGGGGAGAGAGGGGGAGGGGCGTCTTGTCGACCGCAGTCTTGTCGAGTGTGCATGCCCGTCGCCGCACGCTGCACTGAGCCGCTCCCGGCGCGCCTTACGAGCGGCCCTTAACGGCTGTTTATTCCTTGGTGGCGACAGCTGCCGGCGGCGGGGCGCCCTGCTCCTCGCCGCACAGAGGGCCGTGGACGAACGCAGACAGCACATGCAACGGGTAGCGAGATCGAGGTTTCCTGTACGCTCTGTGAAGCAGTATGACCAATAATGTTAAGGATAACGGAGCATGTTTTAAACATGGTATGATAATCAATAAAACAAATTAAACAAAACAAATGTCATTGCTTCTTGTGATACATGTTCGTGGCACATAACTACAAAGAACTGTTATGAATTTTATTTGTAACAGTACGAAAGGGTAATCAGCAAGATAGGTAACTATAGAGAACCATTTGAATGTTTATCTTTCGTAAGTTTTCTGAAATCACATACAATAGCCTAAAAATGCATTTTCGTATACTTGAGAAACAAGCGAGAGTTAGTGTAAGAGTCGTGCTTTTCTTCGCACATTTGGTGAGACCACTATTTTATCTGAGAATCCGACCAACATATGGATCTTACTCAGTGAACTGTAACGTGTTTCATTCAAAAGCGCGTCGGCCTTAGCTACCTAGACTGATTAAAAATAGTTTAGTTAGAAAGATAGATTGATAGAACTATATATAGGTAGATATGTCCGTAGAGAGGTAGAGAGATACATATTATTTAATCTGCTTATGTTTGAACACCAGGTGGTAGATTTACAAAGTTGTATACAATAATACAATATACAATGCACTAAAAGAAGAAGAGCATGACCCTAGGCGCGCAACATACTAATCATTCACAGTTAAACATTAATGTTAATATTGAACTGAAAGCATTCATTGGTACCTACATACATACTACAGACACTGTCCTTACATAGCACCGTGTCTGTAGTACAAACCTTGACACATCAGATTTACACAATACCAAAACCGTTTGTTCTATATAGTCTAGATAGACTAGGGAACATCGATGTTCAAATCGAAATTCAAAACATCGATGTTCAAAATACATCGGCCCAAATCCATCGATGGTCTTAAACATCAATGTTTCTAAAACTATTTTAGTAACATCTAACATTAGTGTTCACATAAGGGGGAGATCGTGTCACACTGGTCGTGTTTATTAAATAATAATTGAGGTTTAGCTGATAAATCAAAGTAAAAAAATCGCAGGACAATTTACAAAGGTTTATTATTATTTTGGATGTAGCAATAATAATTCACTACGTTTATTAACAAAACTTCAAATAACTTATTTTTCACTCTTGGTGATTTCGATCTGAAGAATGTTTAAATTATAGATATGTGGAAATTATTGTAGTTTGTTATTATACTTTTCAATTCAAAAATAAAATGTAAATCAAGTAAAAACATCGAATTCAAAACATCTATATTTAAAAACACATGTGTTCAATAAATCGATGTTACTTACATCATTGTTCGTTTGAAAACATCGACATCGATGTCTCATTCCTAGTTATAATTGCCAACCGTCCTCCTTCTGGAAAGACAGTCCTTCATTGACGTCAATTATCCTCATATCTTTTTTTATATTTTAAATGTCCTACTTTTGGTAAACTTTTTAACATTGTTTATCATTTATTTTATCACATGACTAAAATCTACTTTGTCGTATAGTTTATTGTTTAATTTAGAATAGAAAACATGAATATTCTTTTTCTGAACGCTGACACACGCATGCATGATAGTGTGTCTATCTAGCGAAAATATATATAAAATAAAAAAAAGAGGCGCTCTGACCATCTTCATCTGCATTTTCTAAACTGAATCGTAAATGGAGAGTAGAAAGAAATACAACTGATACAGTCTAACTGAAATATTTATAAAAAGAAATGGGTTTTTCTTATCGAGTGTGCTCTCTTTCGCGTGAACACTGTTGGCAATCCTGTCTCTAGTACAGACCCGCACATGATTCGGTGCAGTCCAAAGCCTAGTCCGCCCACTGCGTCCCGGCGGGCGAGGGCCTCCGGCGCCGGAGCGGTGCAGGGCGCGGAATTTACGAGGGGCGCTGGCGACAGCTCCTCCAAGGAACGGTCAGTTAGCACAGGACAGCGGCCGCCGCCGGCGCCGGGGAAGCGGTGGGTGCGAAAGGACGGGTTGGCGAAAGGGGTAGGTTGCAAGAGAGGTTACACAAGAATGGGAAGGAAGATTGATTAATTGATTGATTTTTTTCGTGTTTCCGGGCGCGTCAACTGCTTTGGTCATTAGTCCCGTTAGTGTAGTGCATGTTCTTTTTCGCGGGAGATGGCGGTGATCTTCCCCCGCTGGATGGCGAGATCCGGCGCCGACCTACCGTCGGGTAGTGGGGTTTCTCCCTGACCAGGGCTCTCCCACCAGTGGGGCACCGCCCCAACCGGGACAAGACAAGGAAGAGGAAGGACAGATTGCGCGCGGTCCGTGGCCCGTTTTGTAGGGTACTGCTCCGGCATTCGCCTGGTGTTGATCGGAGAAACCACGGAAAACTACCGATCAGAGCAGCCGGCCGCTAGAAATCTCCTCCAGACAGCGACTGAATTCGACCTAGCTGAAAAGCTAGTGTCGAAAGTCCTGCCGCCGTCAGGACTCGAACCTGTGGACCCTGGCCGAGGCGCTGCAGTGACATCAGCGATGCATCTGAGCATGACGGAAGAGGTTATGGTTAAGGTTGCGGAGGTATGTGAGAGAAATATTTTCTGTTTTCGGGCGTCAACCGTTTTGATCGTTAGTCCCTTTAGTGCGTTTCCATAACCGGGTGGTGCGGTGGTGTTCCTCCCTCGATCTCCTCGAAATCACCACAAACAGCAATAGATCAAATTATAAATTAACAAACCACAACTAGATATGCGAAATAATAACGAATAATCTAGGTTACAGTGACCACGATGCACAAATTCTTACAATTACTAACAACATGAATACTGACACAATAAATAAAACACGCATGTGCAGAGCATTTACTACAGTTAACATAAAGTTATTTACGGACTACTTGCTGAAAGAATCATGGGAGGCAGTTTATAACGCTATTGACACAAATGAAAAATATAATTTATTTTTCTCAAAGCTTTCATTTCTCTTTAACGCATGCTTTCCTATTAAAAAGAGAAAATTAAACATTTCACGAAAAGTAATACTTGGATCACAAAAGGAATTAGAACATCGTGTAAAAATAAACGTACTCTCTACTTTATTTCTAAACGTCATGACGTATCTCAAGATTTCCTTATCTACTTTAAAAAATACAAAACATTGTTACGAAAAATCATAAG
>BLKR01010469.1:0-55299 GCA_011170035.1 Teleogryllus occipitalis | reverse complement strand
ACAAATAATTACCAAAAATTGACTTTCAGATATACAATTACCAGAAATAAAAGTACAGATAAAAATAAAACATACAACTTTCAGATAAAATAAAAATTCTAGTGAACTAGGGTCACATTCACTGTAAGTTCCTGATATAAAATTTTATTTTTGTTAATACATATTTCTCAATTACAACAAAAGATATTTTTATGATAATTTTCACATTTTTATTTTTATAATGTCATAAATTTCTAAAACCAAATAAAATGGAATGAAACTAGCTACATATACAAGTTTCTCCTTCATACCTTGAAGCCAACAGTGTTTTGTAAGAGATCGTGAATATTATGACAACATTCTCGGAACGACGATAGAACTTCTCGAAGTTGAGATGCTCCAGATATCGTTTCACGTCCAGTTGGTGGTGCAAGAAGTATTCCTTCACACGTATCTAACTGAACATAATGAAAAAGGACATTCTCCTCACCAGCAGTTAACCTGTTAAAAATTGTAATGTTTTTCAAATAATACAAAAAATTTGATGTATACAATAAAAGTCAGAAAATTACTTGATTCTGATAAGGAAACATAGTTCTACCATTAATTTTGTAAGTAAACCTAAAGAATTAATTTTTGTAAAATAATTATGAAACATTACTTCATACTTACTTCGTAGGCAACACTTCATCCACATCTGCTAGAAGACTGAGTGTTGCTTCTGACATCTCTGAGCTACTTCCTGTATAGCCTCGCCGGCTATATGCCTATAAGGGGGAAAAAAAAGTCAATTATGTTTTTAATTACAAAGTTAGGCCATTTCAATTAATTCCCTGATACAAAGTAGTACAGGTCACTGAGTCACTGGTACAGATCCAGATTCACTTTTATCATCACATTTTTGTAAAATTACTACTTCTTGTGCTTCTAGAATTTTCCTATTACAACTTTTTGAATATTTGGTATTAATTTAGCATCATTTTATTCACATTAGTAAAATTACATTTTTCCAAAACTGTGGTATTTGTTTTGTGAACGAAATAGGATTTATGAGTGAAAGTTTCCGGGCTAGTAGGCCGTGACCGGACATTTCGGAAGTTCATCCAAACAGCCTCAGAAGTGACAAGGGGTCTGCTTAAATCTTATTTGATATCAACAAGCATTTTTGTCATACTGGTGTAAGAACTGCACCTGTTCTTTAACACACTCCTAGGGAACATCTTGCTTGGTTAAGTAGGAGAATGCAACAATTCATGACACTTGCTACAGGAGAGAAGACAAAGCAACAGCTATGAGTTGAAACGTTCAATTATGATTAAAGATACAACTAGTGGTGCAATAGAATGGCACAGACTTTCTCATAGTAAAGATTTCTAATTTCCTTGGTGCGCACTAGCTTTACGGTCTTGCCTGTCCTCTTGCCAAATGCCATCTATCGCAGCCCAAAGTAAATTTTTTAAAATTTTTCTCAACTTTTCAGTTTTCTAGTACAGTAAAATCTCTATAAGGACCCTGTATAAGCCGGAATCCCGCCTAAACCGGAAAATTTATCCGGCCTGTGAAGTTAAATGGCATTTTACACAGCATAAAACGGAACCTCTTCAACGCGGAATCGGAACGGTTTTTGAAGTCCTGTAAGGTAAAATATCTTTATAAAACGAAACTCCTGTGAATTTAATGCAATTGGCAGAGAGGCGCAAGGTGTTCTTAATGAAATGAATGTATCTGCAAGCTTATTTTAAATTCTCTATCCCTGTGACTTATTCGTGGCGCGACTTATTCGTGGCAGCCGGACGTTGAAGGAGACGGGCTTCAGCTGTCAGCGTAGAATTCGACCTTCGGTCGCTTGTCTCTCACGGCCTTAAGGGAATTCCCTTTCTCCCGACTCTCTGGGCGTGGGAAGATGTAGGGTATGGTTTCTATTCGTGCATCTCCCTGCTCCGCGTGGAAAAGTAGAACCCCTCAACCAGATATGCTCAAGGCCATGCGAGTGCATCAGAAAATCATAGTGCTGGCTTGTGATGCATTGTGCGTTGAAACGGTCAGCAAGCAGTCCGAACACAGCCAAAATGTGTATTTTTCAACTAAAATAAGAAGCTGACAATGAAGAGTATTTAATATTCATTTATTGATTATTTTCATTGATTGATTATTCCATAAATACGTTATATGATAATGTATTTTGAAAATTATAATAAAATCACGTAATTTACAGCTTTCAAGGCAGAAACGCCAATATCAGGTCATGAAATGGTCAACCTTACGTAAAACCTAAACCGATCGATTTTGGCTTAGGCAGATTTTATTGCAGTAGAACCGAAATATTACTTGAAGAACATTAAAGGAAAGAAAAACCTCGTTGTAAATTTTAATTTTCAATGAAAAACTTAAAACCGTTTTTAAGATAAGGGCGTTTAGGCATTAATGTAAACGTGAAATTTGAAGCTCTTTTCGCAGGTCTCCATTGAGATTTTGAAAAACTTAATTTGAAAAGTTAAATAAGCAACTAGGAGCCATTTTTTAGAAAATGGCATTCGAGCGTTTCTCAAAATGCGGATTTTTGAGTTCATTTTCACAGAAAACTTGAGTTTTCGAGAAATTTTATCTGATATTATTTAAAGCACATGTACTTGTAAATACAATAATGTGAACAAATAGCCAATTATGTTCAATTCAAGTAAAGTACCCCATATTTAAAAGTATGTTTTTCAAAATTTCAAAGCTTCAACAAGAGACAGGTGGACCGGGCATTCTTCAATTTGGTAAAAACCCTATGCATAGTCTAGGCACAACTAGTATTCACAGACGGACGTTTTGCTTTAGATTCGTTTTTTGTCCTCAAGGACCCACGAAAACAGGGATTCTGACTACACTACGTGTTAGAGTATTTTTCCTCTTAATTTAGCAACTGGATTTATCCACTTTTACTTTCTCGTATACGTAATACGTCGTATAGAGACGATTATGAAATGCTGCGCGAAAAAAATGGCGAATTTTCAGCAGAGAAAAATAATTTCTGGGACCTGGCAATGAAAAATGGATAAATGCAGTTGCCAAATTAAGAAAAAATAGCTCTAACACGTGTAGTTAGAACCCATGTTTGGGGGTCGATACCGAAAAGTCAATTGACGCCAACGTCCGTCCGTCTGTGAACACTACTAGAGCCAAAACCATACGTAGGATTTTTTCGAAATTGAAGATACCCATGTCCATCTGGTTCTAGTTGAAGCTTTGAAATTCTGAAAAACATTCTTTAAAAATTTTTGGGGGCTACTTTACATGAAGCTCGTGACATTTTCAAAATTTTTTAACAAAACTGCTCCAAACTTTATCTTTAAATTTCTTGTAAGAATATAGTAAAATACACTTACAAAGGTGGCATAGATCCGATTTTCAGGATTAACTATGAATTTTCGAAAATTTCAAAAGTTCAAGTTGCATCTGGCATTGTCCTACAACTACAAAATTGAAGATAAAGACTTTTTCTTCAAATGAAATTTGAGTTCATAATTAGTTCTTTAAATTATGTTATGTACATCTTTTTTTACAAATTTTAGTAGTTTTCTCACAATATTGGGAGCAATACGTGCAATTTAAAAAAATAACAAATCAAGGTTTTCTGAAAAATGGCTTCAATTTTCTTCTTTAAACTTTCCGTGGTGATAGTGGTAAGTGTACCCTATAAGATGACATAAACCCCATGTTGCTCTATTCATTTGTTTTTCAAAAATTACAAAATTTTTACTAGTTTCTTGCAAAGTTAATTTATACATTAGCAGCGATTTGTTCACATTTTTAAATTGGTAAGTACATGTGCTTTAAATAATGTCATATAAAATTAGTGGGAAACTTGACAGTTTTCTCTGAAAATGAGTTCAAATTTCCGCATTTTGAGAAATGCTCAAATGCCATTTTCTCAAAAATGGCTCAAATTTCTTTCTTTAAACTCTTCCAACGCATAGTGCCAATTGCATTATTTAATATGATGTAAATTTCATTTTGTATTCACTTGCTTTTTCAAAATTTATACGAATGTATTTTTTTAATCTCTTACGCCGTTAATATGCATATTTCCAGTGATTTGTAGACATTGTAGCATTTGCCAGTGGAAGTACTTCAAATCACTTCACAATGAAGTTTTTCGAAAACTCAATATATTCCTGTGAAAATGAGTTTCAAATTTCGTATTTACAGTAACGCTTAAATGCTATTTTCTTGAAAAATAAATAAATAAAAACAAACAAAAAAGTACACCAAACTTTTGAACGAAAATTTCCATATAGAATAAGGTTCTTTAATATTTTAAAAGTAATATTTCAATATTACTTTTAAAATCAGAAATTTTGGCAAAATTTCAAAAAAAAAATGTACTTAGGGCGGCGGTAGATGGCAGCCGTCAAGAGGATGGAGACAAGACTGTAAAGCTAGCCAACAGGACGGAAATTAGAAAATTTTACTACGAGAAAGTCTGTGCCATTTTCTCTAGCACCACTAGTTACTTTCTCGTATATATACGTACATATACAGAGTAATACATGTAGTATAGAGAAAGTTTTGTAACGCTGCGCGAAAAAACGGCGGATTTTCGATAAAAAAAAATAATTCATTGCTGGACTCTGACAAAGAAAAAGGGGAAAAATCCTGTTCCTAAATTAAGATAAAACTAGAGGTGCACAGACGTTCTCATAGTAAAGTTTTCTAATTTCTTTGGTTTGGACTGGAAGTGTACAGTCTTGCCTTTTCTTCTTGCCATCTATCGCCACCCAAAGTACATTTTTTTGAAATTTTCCCTACTTTTCGATTTCCAAAAAGTAGAATCGAAAGATTATTTTAAGAATATTAAAGAAGGTTAAAGTTTTGTCCTATACAGCAATTTTCATTGAAAAATTTGGAACTGTCTTCAAGAAAATAGCGTTAAGCGTTACTGTAAATGCATAATTTTAAGCTTTTTTCACAGGAATCTATTGAGATTTCGAAAAGCTTAATTTGAAGTCATTTGAGGCACTTCTACTCACAAATACAATAATGTATACAAATCGATGTAAATGTGTATATTAATAGCGTGAGAGATATTAAGAGATGTTAACGGCATGAGAAAAATATATAAACTAGAGGTGCTACAGAATGGCACAGACTTTCTCGTACCAAATTTGTCTAGTTTCCTTGGTGTGGTCTGGCTTTAAAGTGATGCCCCATTCTCTGGCCTGCTGCCATCTAACATTGCCCAAAGTACATTTTTTCGACAATTTCAAGTTTTTGCTTTCATAGTATTACAACAAGCATTACTTCAAGAATATTGAAGAAGAGTAAAAACTCTTCCTAAATAGAAGTTTTCATGGATAAAAATTCGTAGTCTTTTTAAGAAAATGGTGGTTAAGCATTACTGAAAATGCGAAAATTAAGCTCATTTTCACAGGAATCTATTGAGTTTGCGAAAAAGTTCATTTGAAGGTATTTAAAGCACAACCACTCACTAAAGTAATCATGAATGCAAATCGATTGAAATGACCATATTACCGAAGTGTGAGGTATTTTTTAAAAATATTACATTTGTGTAATTTTTGAAAAAAACAAAAGAAGTCTCCAAAATGAACTTTAGGTTATATTGAACAGTGCAATTAGCACTATCCACTGGAAAAATTTTAAGAAAAAATTTGGAGCAATTTTTGAGAAAACGGCGTTTGAGCGTTTCTGAAAATGTGGAATTTTGAGCTCACTTTAACAGAAAACTATTGAGTTTTCGAGAAACTTCATTTGACGTTATTTAAAGCACGTTTACTCATAAATATAATAATGTGAAGAAATTGTGTCTAATGTAAATATTACCGACACGACAGGTGAAAAATTACATTTTTGTAATTTATGAAAAAACAACAACAAAAGAATAGAGCAATATGACGTTTTTGTCATCGTATAGGGCTTGTTTGGCACTACCTCTACAAAAAAATTAATGAAAAAATTTGGAGACATTTTTGAGAAAATCTTGTTTTTGTAGTATTATAAAATTGCAAATATTGCACGCACTATTGCACGAAAACTACTACACTCACTGTCTTAAAAAAATAAAAAATAAAAAAAAATAAAAAAAGAAGAAAAATCACTATCTTTTATTTTACAGTAGTGGGAAGACGCCGAATAAAAATCAAACTTTTCCAATTTTCGAAAATTCGGAGTTAACCGTGAAAATCGAACCTCCGCCACCTTCCTTAGTGCATTGTACTCTATTCTTACAAGAAATTTACAGTAAAAATTTGGAGACATTTTTGAGAAAATGGAGTTTATGAGATTCTGAAAATGCGGAATTTTAAGCACATTTTTACAGAAAAATGTTGTTTTCGAGAAACTTTATTTGACATTTAAAACTAATGTACTGATAAATACAATAACCTGAGGAAATTGCCTCTAATGTATATATTACCGATGTGAGAGACAGGTCAAAAAATTACATTTTTGTAATTTTTGAGAAAACAAATTAATAGAGCAATATGGTGTTTACGTCATCAGATAGAGTACATTTGGCACTAACTCTTCCAAAAATTATATAAATGAAGTTTAAGTACACACAAAGAAGATATATCCAGAGCTCCCACAAGCTCCCACAAGGATTGAATTTTCAATAAGCACCTGATAGGCCTCCCAGTCCGAGTCCTCTGAGTCCGAGCCATCTGAGCGTGGCCCTGGGGGGGCGCCACTGCCCCCACTGCTGCGACTTCCAGCCCCAGACCTCAGCTCCCTCTCAGCACGTCGCCCCACCACAGGCCCTCCTGCCCCACTGCCCACAGCTTCATCACTGCACTCGCTCAGCACACTGCTGCTGCAGGCCTGGCTGGCTGAGTCCTCAGAGCCTGCTGACATGCCTGCATTAGAGACCAACCACTCATGAAAGCCAAGGAAATGACATTTCTGGAGACTGGATGTTGATGACCCCCAAAATGATCATTAATATAACCTTAAGTTTAATAAAGAGACAAAAAAATATATAAAAATTGACCTAAAAATTTAATCAAACTTAACTTACATACAAATTAAAATACATTTTTAATGACAAAAAAAATTGTTTTGGGCTCATTTTATAGCATAGATAATATAATTTTTAGTTAGTAACATATTTCTAAAAAAGTACAAGAAAATTACATTATGAATTAAATTTTACTTCCAGCCAGATTTAAATATTCTTTTGCTCAATGAAATTGTACTGCTATGCAGAATGTAGAAGTAAGCTCTTGACCTCCACTAACTTAGTTGTAGCATTATTTAAACAAAAGTGGTCAAATCATACTGTATATTTCACCATTCAGGACATGCTGGGAAATGTTTAATGTTTAATAATAAAAAAAATTACTAACAATTAGCAATGCATATTGTCATTTGCTTCAATTTCATTGTTTATTTATTTATTTATTTAAATATTTATTTACTACTATACACTTTTGTATAGTAGTAACACACAACCTATATTCTAAAAATGCTTTCAGAATTTCGGAATATCTCCAAATATACTTTACTAGGAATAGTTAATATTAACAAAATTATCAGTTACATCCAGACACTGATATAAAGATGCAAACTCAACACATTGATTTTAAAACATAGGCTTTGCTTTATAAAACCACAGGTTTCATTCCCAGGGCAAATGGTTTTATAAAAATTCATAAAAATAATTTCCTTTAAGACATGTTATCTCTACTGTAGCATCCCTCTTGCACAACTTATCCAAAATCCTGATTACCACATTAAAATACCTGCTTAATAAAAATAGCTTTCAATTTGTAAAAGAAGTACACAAAATACATTCCCAATAATTACATAATAGTATCACTTGACATTGTTTCTATGATTCCCTCATTGCTGCACCAGTTGATTTATGACATCTTAGCAGAAAAATGAAAAAATCTACAAGAACCTTCAAAAATTCCTAACTCTGAAATGCTTATTGCAATAAGGATAGTTCTCAACATGTTTTTCAAATTTATCTCAAATTATTTCCAACAGATAAAAGGTACACCTACTGGAGGTCCCATTAAAAGTCTTGTTTCAGAAATGATATTCAGAAACCTTTGAAAAATGGAAAAAGAAGGATGTTGTATATAAAATCAATTGTACTCAATGCCCCGAAGTTTATATTGGTCAGACCCTAAGAAAACTTAGACAAAAAGAATCTGAACATAAAAGGAACATAAAATAACCATTTTATAAACAATTCAGTCTCACAACATCAACTTGAAACAGGACATACCATGGATTTCAAACAGGTAATGATTCTAGATCAAGAACCGCGGAAGGGCGTGAGAATTGTCAGAGATGTTGCATTTAAAAATAAATCAAATCTTGAATACCACGATAAAATCCAATTCCTTCACCAGAAATTACAACAACTTGCTATTACATTTTAGCAATTAAAATCAAAATTAATTCTTTCTTCCTCATTTGTTAATAAATCTGAATGTCTTAAATTTAAAGATAAACCATTCTTTAATAGTATTTGTTTAGAATATTCATTATTGATGAATTCTACTTTCACAACGAATTATAGTCATTTTACAAAATTTTCCCCAACAATTACTGAATACAACAAATTTTCTGATTTAAAAAGATTATCAAGAGCATTTACCAAATGTATTAAAATACAAACTATATTACAGCAAGCACTTTTTCGAAGAAGGAAAGGAACAAATCACCTGAATGAAGACGATCAAGACTGCCACGGTGCCTAGCAGGAGTGGATGTACTTGCAGTTACATTATCACCTGCTCGACGGCCACTCGGAGAACTCAATGACAATAATGAAGAACTGGCTAGAGAAGGTGGGGAACTCTTTGTTTCTGCAGAGCGCATAAAGCCCAAGAAATGGTCCTGTGAACGACCAGACTTGTTGATTCCAACTGCTTCAGGTGTTGTCACTTGGGGTCTTGGGGGTCCAGACATCCTGCACATAATACAAATACAAAATTGAAATGGCTTCATGCGATTTACTGAAAATCTGAAGTTGATTAAAAAATAAAACAGCTTTGTTCAATTTGTGAAAGATTATTATGATATCTTCCAATGAAATACTTCATTTCTTTAATGATTAATAAACCTAAAATACAGTAAAACCCTGCCTTTACATTCCCGCAACAAGTACTTCAATTACTGCTTAATACAAAGAAACGTTTTTGTTGCAGCAATCTAGTACACATTGGTTTGTACAAAATTAATATTTAAAGTTACTGAGATCCCACTTCGATTTTTTCAGGAGTTGTCAACAAAACTCTAAGTGTTTATAAATATTTTTTACAAAACTTTAGGTTATAGAGTTTACAAAAATTTCCAAATTTTCATAATTTAAATTTTAAAAAAAAATGAAAATTCAAGAAATTAAACATTTTGCAAAATCTCCAAAATTAAACAGGTTTTTAAATTTCAAATGGAATTTGAAGGGAATTTCTATAATTCAAATAAGTGATTTTTTAAGTTAGTGATGCATGTCATTTTTAGCAAATTTCATATTATGCAATATTTCTGAAAATAATGTTAGAAAAAAATAAAAATACACGTGTTCACTTATTTGATCCATACAATGAAAAGAAAAAAAAAATTAGAAAATAATTAAAAATATGAAGATCAAATTTTGGTCTTTTTTGTGCAATTTGATGTGGAATGGCTCAATACCAGCAGTGACCTTAATGCAAAACGGTAGGTTAATGACAGAAGAGCGCAATATAATATAATTAATGTATACAAAATACAGAAGCAGAAAGTACAGCAACATAGAATTTATATTTCTTTAAATAGTTTAATTTAAGATGCAAAATAAATTGAGTGAACATGGCTTTAGAAGTTTATGTAAATACTCAATACAGCATATCTTGGGTTTAACCTTCTCACTTTTTATACATTTTCCCCCCTCAGTACTCAGAAAATATAAAAATGGAGATCTGCTGAATCATATACTTTTCTTTATGTAACATATTTGCTAAGATTATTTTACATTATTACTTAATCAGTTAATAATATTAAACATAAAAGTTCAGTTAGTTCATGAAACTAACTTAAAAATTAAACTCTTAAAGTTAAATATTAATATGGAGCATTAATAGAATAAAAAACAATTAAATTAGATTCTTAATAATAGAAAACTAACCATTTGCTGGCCATTGCTGAAATTCCAATGGATTGTATGTATGATAAAGTGTCCAAAGCTTCTTCCACGAAACACACGTCTGGACCAGGATTGTTTGTTACACTGCAGAAAAGTATCATACATTACAAGTATTTTTATTAGATTCTACTCCCAAGTTTTTATTCCAATTTTTAATACTAATAGTTCCCGTGTGTAAATTTTGAAGTTCAATGTATTTGTAATCTCATAGAGCACTACAATACAAATTTCCTTCAATATCCTTATTTATCCTATATCATTATCCTATTATTCATGCACTTTGTCAAATAATGCAAACTACATGGCAAAATAAGAGCTTTAAGAAGAAAGTTTTTCAGTTCACTCACTCTGAAATATGGTCATTTATTGTCACAGAAAGTTACCCAACTGTTTTTTGTACAAAAAGCTGTGATCCTTTTACACATTTTAATTTGTAAATAACTTGTTTAGGATGATGAAGTGGAAAAAAAACTTTTTAAAATGACAGGCATAGTGAGTTCTCAGTTTTCAAATGACACCTTGACCATATGAAACCGTCCAGCAATTATCTTGATCTTAGATCTGTGTTTTACTACATTTATAAAACAGATTTTTTGGTTTCTTTCTCTCATATAATGAAACTTGTCAAAAAACATGTTGGATCTTCTCAACCGAACAATAATTGGGTTATATGAAATATGATCTTTCCAGAAGAAACAGTGCAATTCTGCAACATACTGATGGTCAGATTTCAAAACCACAGCTCTGTTTTGAGTACTTTTACAAGGGTGTACAAAACTTCTCTCCTTTTCCTCTAGAGTAGTTTTAAAATCTATCTTGTTTGAGTCCATGTAGGAATTGTGAGCTTTTTAACGCATGAAAGGCAATTGTTTAGTGGCTGAAAGTATCTGAATGTGATTTTTCACAGAAATAAGATGAGGGATTTTACAGACGGTCGATATTGCTTTTTTATAAGGAAACTTGCAGCTCCAAAAACTGTGGTTACTAAGGCAGTAGTGCTGAGTTGTGCATGTGAAGTATGTCGGATCACAAGTTCAAATCCTGCATACCCATGGGCAATTTCATCCCTTTCTCGCGGCATTGTTGGCTTTCCCACACTTCATGCATCACTTTTTCTATGTATCTTTTAATTCCTGGTCAGCCTAGATGAAGGAGGAATTTGCATGTGAGGCAAGTATCTTTGGTGAGCTGGTGTCCCTGATCACTTGAGTTTGTGGCTTGGTTCGGTTGGTTGTTAGTGATTCCGGGTGCGTCAACTAACAAGGTCATTAGTGCCGTAAGTGTAGAGCACGTTCTTCCTCGGGAGGTGGCGGTCATCTTCCTCTGACAGATGGCGAGATTGGCGTCAACCAACCGTCGGCTAACGGGGCTCCCCCAATGAAGTATCTCCCACCAGCGGGTCACTGCCCTAGACAGGACAGGCTCTAAGCCCCTGACTAGTCTCCCGGCATGTGTGGTAGTGTAGAGCATGTTAGTGTGTGTGTAAGGGGACAAGAAGTGTATAGGACACGGAAGTGGAAGGAAAGATAGGAATGTTAGGGTTCTGCTCCGGTATTTGCTTGGAGATGATTGGAGAAACCACGGAAAACTATGGTGTGTGTGTTAAGGGGACAAGGAAGTGTATAGGACAAGGAAGTGGAAGGAAAGATAGGAATGTTAGGGTTCTGCTCCGGTATTTGCTTGGAGATGATTGGAGAAACCACGGAAAACTATGGGTCAGAGCAGCCAGCCACTAGAATTTTCCTCCAGGCAGAGACTGAATTCGACCTAGCTGACAAGCTAGTGTCAAAAATATTGCCACTGTCAGGACTCAAACCTAGGACGTCCCAGTCAGAGGCACTGCAGTGACCTCAAGTTGATGCGCTGAACCACCTCCCTCAGTTTGTGGCACGGTATCTCATCCCAAACTATACCTAGTCCCAGCATGTCATGTATCACCCACACACCTACTGAATTTACCCAAATGTAAGATGAGGTTTAATCCTAAATATCTAAATTAATTCTGTGAAATGAGCTGCCAAAATTTTGAATGAAAGGATACCAAGTGGAAATGACGATTATGAGGAGAAAACATTATTGTGTATATAGTATTGGATCTTGTCCATCGATCAATCAAACTATCAAGTTCACAGTTCACTCTGCCCCTTTAGATTGTTCAATTAAATAACAGGACACAAGAATGTTATTGTATCTATATAGAAGACTAGCAGATGTGCTAGAAAGTTATAAATTGTACAAAAGTTTAATAACAATATTACACTTTTTTGGCACCAATGCTGGATAATGATCTAAACACATAAATAAAACCACAAAATTTAGTTTCCACAACAATACACACTGATTTAATACTAATTTAGTCTGTAATATTCCAGTCAATATATTACACACTAAACTGCACCTAACTTATGTGAATATCTTCTGAATTTTAGTTCAGAGGAAAACCATCTACACAGATAATTTGTTAAAACCATAAAAAAAATTAAAAGGCATACCGAATTGTACAACCTGCAGATTCCAACAGTATGACCAGTAAGTCCCATTCCTAAAAAACAACACAAAAAGTAATAGTAAATATATCAAATTATCAATGTGCATAAAATAAATCTAAAACATAATGCCTACGCCTTTACCTCTGGCCTCAAAATACTGGAAATACAGCATTAAGGGATGTGATGATTAGTAGTGCTAAAACAACAAGTACTTTCTCGACTTTAATAATGGTTATGTAATACTATTTATATCACAATTTCTCTCCGAATTAACAAATCCGTTGTCATTTGTTTGTAAAACTCATTACTAGACCGTGGAACTTCTTGCAATTGTATATTTTTATTGATTGCACATATCGAAAAGAAATGTATATAACTTAACCTATCACCAAAAATAAAACAAAAGTAGTCCATTTTTATTTTGCATAATTGCATATTTATGGGATTTTTTGCATTAACTGCATATTTTTATTTATGCAGTATACCATATTTGCCGGTGTATAAGATGCACATGTGTTTTCAAGAAGGACTTTATTCTTTAATGTTAAACTTTGTTTTAGTTTTATTTTTATGAAAGAAATGGAAATCTTATTTTCATAAGGAATGATATTTTTAAAAACACAATAACCATGCATACACAGCTACTACTTGTTAAACTACACTAATATTCCATGTAAGCTTAACTGAAACAGTATAATCTTGCTTACACTGTATTAGAATACACGTAAGACATGGTCGGAGTCACTGTCACTTGAAGAATTTGAGCTGTTCTCAAACAATCATCTTCAGCTTCATCCAAGGAATTGTTAATGCCACACTTCTTGAAAGAATTCTCAACAGTTTAGAAGTCATCATTGTTCCAGGAAGTTTTGACCCATTTACAAACCTGAGTTAATGGGATTGGCATTTTAGTTGTTATGACAGGATGGACAGCGTTTCAGTTTTCCCCATGGTGTCATTTCTTGTCACCCCCCTGGTGTCAATTCACAAGAAATGGAATCATCCATGTATTCCATTTCTTGTGAATTTATGCTTTGAAAGAGTGGTTTATAGATACGTTGAGTAACTGCAATTGATGTGCGAGTCCTGCCAAAATAACTGCAATTTCAGTTTTCATTCCCGTTAATTTTTGTTTATTGAAGTTGCTCAAAAATGCATGAAATTAATCCCAAACTAACAAACCAGTTTTTTTAAGAGCTCCTGGTCTTTTCCGACACACTTTAATAAACTATATCTTTAAAATTTCTTCATACATCCAGCCTTTTTGGTCTACATGAACATCAAATATCTGATGGCAGCATTTCCTTGGGAAATGTTTTTCTCTTGAAAATCAAAAATGGAGAAAGTTTTGTACCATCTGCATAGCTGACCAGAGATACAATGTAGTGTATTTTTTCATGTGCAGTAGTTTTAATATTAATAGTTTTTACCCCTCTTTGATCCACAGTTCAATTTCCTGAAACATCAAATGTAAGTGGAAATTCATCCAGATTTGCAATCTGCTGCATTTCAAAGGGTGCCTTTTTTTCTTGCTTGAATAACGTACCTGAGTAAGAAATGATCTTCTCTTCATATTCTGGCGGGAGCCCGTGTGATATTCTAGTTCTAGTACACCTTTTCATAAATCTTCTATGATGTTGACCCAACGAAATTTCCAGCATTCTTTCTACTAGCAATACTATTAGCTTAAGTAATTATCAATCTTGTAGAAATACAAATTCTTGTTTCTCTGTTTTTCTACAAAACCCAATCTAGCAATTCTTCAACATTCGTCCAATAAGGTTACTTCCCATGAAAACTGAGTTTATTTTTCAGAGAAAGAGTGAGCTTTCCCTTATCTTTACGCCAGTCCCCTTATTCACACCCCCAGTTTCCCTTATCTTTACTTGTATAGTTTTCTCAATGGGATGTTAAGCTGAATTCCATTCCATTCTGCCGACAATCACTACGTTTCTGTAGCGTATTTATCCTTAAACACGTAGGCAGGAATATTTAGACAATTCAATTGTATTATAACAATGAGTGTAAAACACAAAAATTTGATTTTTATAATGCTATATATTAAACATTAAAACAGTTCAAAAATTCCCAATGGTTGTTGATGTGCCCTGTTGTTTGATGAGTTACTGAAGGAAAAACGGTGCGTCTTATCACTGGCAAATACGCTATTTAAGGGCATATTTGCCAGGTTTTTGCGAAGGCGGCACCCCCAGAGCCGCCTTATATGGCGCAAATGTCCCTAGCGGAAATGCTCCTTGCCTGGACCCCGCGTCACCCACCATGACAGAGCACTGAATTCGACCGACGCTCTCACTACCACCTCGCACTCTACTAGTTCATCAGCATGGCGCTGGAGACAGTCGAGCGCGTATTTTTTTTTTTTTTTTTTTTTCTTCCTTTGATATCTGTTGGGGGGCCAGATAAAAATTAGTACATGAGAATGAAGAATATGTAGTATGCGAAAATTGCATTTTTGAAACCGTTTTTTTAATTGTTTAATCGAGTACAAAGTTATTTATTGTGGTACAAAATTAGTACATTATTAGTGGATAATTATTGGTTAGTTGATTTTGAGTTTCTGACCAAGGGAAATGTAATGGCGGACACATTTCATTTAAGCTGCACGCAATATTTCCTGTTTTTGGCCTTTAATATCTCTGTTGGGGGACCAGATAAAAATTTGAAATTATTACACAGAAATGATTGATCGAGGACCAAACTGTAGTATGAATGTCAACTTTGAGATCTGATTAGAAATGGTTTTAAAAAAATCGTAAATATACTCGAATAGTGCACTTTTGAAACATTTTTTTATTTGTTTATAATCTAGTACAAAATTTTTTGTGGTAAAAAATTAGTACACAATTTGTTGATAATTATGGGCTAGCTAATTTTTAATTTGTGAAAACTGGGGGTGCCAGCTTGACATCAAGCTGGCACCCCCACTTTTGGAAGTGGTTTTTTAGATGTTTATAGTTTAGCACAATTTTTTTTATTTTGGTACAAAATTATAGGTTAGTTGTTTCTGAATTTCCATAAAGTGGGGGTGCCACCTTGACGGAGGTGCCTCTAGGTCAGTGCAGTTTAAGAAGGTATAATCGGAGCTAGTGCCAAACTTGACCACGCCCCCTTAAAATTTCTTAGAATATCAACAACTCAGGGTTCGTGAATCTGACACGGGTTCGTGAATCGAAATCGTGTTAATCCATGGGCCATGGATTAACACGATTTCGAAATCGCACAGCTTTCGAATCTTCTCAGAGTTTTGTGTCTTCATTGTTGCTTTGCCATTCCATCAAAACGTGTTTCTGTGTCTTTGTTTACAGTTGTGTGACCGTTTATCAACAAGGAGTGTTAGTGTTGTACAGATGATTTTACTAATGAAGTTTGACATAAAACTGTTTATGGAGTTTTTCCTATGGATATTAAGTCAATTGAAGACTGTGGTGAAGAGGAAAAAGTGTTATTTTTATTAAGGAATAACTCTGATATCATATCTATCTGTAAGTACAGATTTGGACATAAAATACTTCCAAAAATTTCAGTCTTGGTCAGAACCTTACAAAAATTATAAAAATTCTAAATCAAAAGTATCGAAAGAAATATCATTGGCTCATTACTACACAAATAAAAAAGTTTCAGTCAATCTTTTACCAGGAAAATCATTGAGTCCAACATGTTATTCTAAAATTCATTCGCTATATTTGAATCTAAGGAGTACTGTGCCACTGCCCATATATCTGAAGAAAGGTTCAGAAATAATAAGCAGAATGGCAAACCTACACGTGAAATTATAAACAAAACGCTAAATTTATTTATTTGTTATCTTTTATAAACTATTTTTACATTATTCGGTTCAGCTTTTGACATCAAAATATTTTTAATTACAAACATAGATGTCAAGATGCAAATTTCATTTAAAGTAAAGTAATTTTCAAAATAGATTACGTAACTTTTATGTTTATTAATAATAAAGTATAGTTAATTATTTTAAATCAAAATGGATTTTAGCTTAAAATAGCTTCAAAATAATATGATTACTACTTGTCACAACGTATCCTCAATGTAGAAATGAAGCCTATTTTTTGCGAAAGTTTACAATTTTTTAAAAAATACTTTGAGTTAAATCTAAAAGTCGAAATTTTTCATGAAGTTTGGTATCATAGCGATCTACTATGTGTGGAATTTTCTGATTTTTATGTTCCCCAACAGAGATATTACAGTTGAAAATTTGGAAAAAATTGAAAATTCCAATTTTTAAGAAGGTGCAATTTTCAAGGGGTTCGTTACTTACCAATGATATTTTACAAAAAGTAACTATACTGTTATATGTAAAAGCACAGAAAAATTTAAGGCTGAGACTCTATTCCTTGTTTGGGAAATTACTCTCTAAAAATCGAACTTGGTTCATTTCCATTCCGTAGATTTAGTTGCAAATATCTCTCAAATGAAAACATAGAAGGTAGGCATTTAAAAATTCGATTTGTAGGCCAGAGTATACTGAATCCAATGCCTTTTATTCTAGAATGCTAGAACAACCCAGAGCTGAATAATTTTGAAAAGAGTAAACCTCTACAAACGCGAAAACTGGCGCACGGCGTGAAATAAAAATGGCCGCCATTTGTAAACCAGATACAATAAAAATAAATCAAAGATGCTTTTGAACAGCCAAAACATAAGGAAATTTATGTACAAAATATGATTTTTTTCGAGATGATCGAACGACCAATTAATTAAATTTTGGACCATTTAAAATGGATTGACCCTTGAGGAAAGGATTTGGTTATACGAAACAGGAACCGGAGTAAAGACCTGTGGTATCTCGGGCGGTGTTCCGCAAGGCTCGATACTTGGCCCGCTGTTGTGGAATATTATGTTTGACTTCATTTTGAAGCTCCAGCTGCCGGATGGCGCAAAAGTTATCGGATCTGCTGACGATGTTGCGATGGTAGCGGTCGGCAAGTATGCTGAAGAGGCCACGCAGGTTGCCAACGAGGCTGTGGCTGCGATCCGGTGACTAAAGTCGGTGGGGCTCCAGATGGCTGAGCATAAAACCGAGGTTGTTTTGGTGGCAAGCAAAAAAGTTAGAAAAGGTATTACTCTCAATGTAAAGGGTTGTAAAATATCCTCTCAGCAATCTTTACGATACTTAGAAGTCCAGATAAACGCGAGACTTCGCTTCGGCGAGCACAGGGCACAGTCTGTTAGAAAGCGTATCGCATGGCCTTGGATTTGGAACGCATTATGCCTAATTTTGGGAGTCCGAGGCAAAGTAGTCGGGATGTCTAGTCACGTTAATCTATGCTGCCTCTACGCAGCCCCCATTTGGGCAGATGCCTTTGGGATCCAGTCGTAAGCTCGCGGTGCGAAGTCATTTTATAGAAAGTCCGCCTTGAGGGCGGCCCAGGTGTTTCGCAGTTTCGTATGACGCTGGGCGTGTGATAGCCGAAATGCCCCGCATAAACCTTACGACACAAGAGAGGGCCACGCTCTAAAGACACAAGTGTGAGGGAGCTACAAATAGGATCTTCATGAAGGAAGAGAGAGGGGTGTCAATGGCTCAGTGGCAACGGAGATGGGTTCTGTCATCCACTGAACGATGGACATTCCGTCTTATTCCTGACGTAACGAAGTGTCCTCAAAGGAAACACGGGGATGTTGATTATTATTTGTCCCAGTTGTTACTGGGTCATGGGTACTATCGTGCATACCAACTCCGTTTGCGGTTGACTCCTCATGCCTAACCGGTGATCCATTTAGGAGATGTAGAGCACGTGTTCTTTCACTGTCCACGCTTCGTTGAGAGGGGAGAACTCCACTGACTCCTCCTACCGGTAGTGACTCCTGATACTATCGCCACTAGGATATTGGTGTCCCAAGAAAGTTGGAGTGCAGTAGCCACCTATGCCGCGAAAGTTTTGAAGAATAGCCGGTTAGAAGAACGACTGTGATCCCGTGACATCAGTTGGCATAGAGCGATAAGCCGATCTGCCCTTCCCGTGATGCAATGTCTGACGGCGGTTCTGCGGGAAGGGAATCGGAGGGATGGGCGGGGTATTTAGTGGGGAAGCATAGGCACGCGGCGGAATGCGGACCTCGCAGTCTTTGAAAGATTTTCCCGTCCTCGTTAAAAAGCAACTAGTGATGGCATAGAATGGTACACACTTTCTCGTACTAGTTGCTTCTCTAATCTGTTTCGTCTGGGTTTTCGGTTTAGTCCCCAGATCTCCTCCTGGCTGCTACCAATCGACATAAAACACTTGTCGCAATTGAATAATTTTTCGGTACCCTAGTTGCAGAATAGAACTTGTGATGCTACAACAGAACATTTTTTACGCTTAATTTGTAGCTTTTGGTCTTGAGAACAAATTTAAACTCACCTATACTTCAAGCACTTGGACACAGGGAACGCAATACCTTGACTAAGACGAAATTTTAACTAAAACGATTCAAAAATGATAGCAAAATATAGTTTCATCATTCAATGTGAAATTTCATTTACATTTCTCAACTACTTACACTCAATTCTCACAAGAAATTTAAAGAAAAAATTTGGAGATATTTTTGAGAAAATTTTGAGTGTCCCAAGGGCTTCATGTAAAGTACGAGTACCACCAAAAATTAATGAATGCTTCTCAAAATCGCAGAGCTTCCACTCAGGACAGATCGATGGGACAGACGGGACGAGAAGCCATTATAACATAACATTGTAGTAACCTTACGAACTACAGTCAATCCCTACGGTGTTTAAATGTTTTATAGAGAAAAGTAATTCACATAAAATTAATAGAATTGTAATGTATAGATTATAATAATAAATGTTACATTTTTATTGTTGCAAAAGGCTGATAATTTATAGTAGTCATCAATCTAATAATTGATTTCAATCAATAGAACTTTCAGGAACCATGATTCTGTATAGAATTACACGTCCACATGCAACAGTTAAGGAGTAATATGTTGTATGTTGAACCCATGGTTAAGATAGGCAATGATTATGATAATTTAGTTTAATAAAAGTTTCACAAATAGCTAGCCCCTAGCAGAGCTTGACAAGAAAGCGTTTTCATAATACTATCTATATTACTCTGTATATACGTATGTATATGAGAAAGTAAAAACTACATACATGAACACATGCATGTACACATATATGCACACATAAATAAGACTAAATAAACAGACGAATAAATAAGAAAATTTCCTTTTCATCAACGTATAATTACAAACCTGGCCAACAATAAGAAGAAACCAGCGTCCTACAGGATTAGGGTAGGCAGTAGCAACAGAGTTCAATCCAGTACTTGGATCTTTATCAGACAGCAAGCCTCTTGAACATGATAAAGGATATACTTCATGCCATATTACCAACTGTTGCAAAGGTTCTGAACGTAGCAAAGGGATCAATCCCCGTTGCCTCAACATTGTGTGGACATCTGGAAGATCTGCTCTTGGAAGATGCGATGCTAAGAGGTATCCCTAAACCAGAACAATCATCATACAAAATAAAGAAACAATGTTACAACAACATTGATCAAAGTTAGAGTTAAACTTTCAAAAAGAAAGTACAAATTAAAAAACGAAAATACCTTACCTTGTGGTACATGCAACTGCCAATTATAGTGAAGAGCCGTTGACAATCATTAATGTTGCTCCCCTAAGGTTAAAGAAGAAAAAAAAATGAATAACACATCAAGAGGTAGGAAGCAATCCCTCATTTTAAATCATTAGACAGTCCCAATGTAAAAGGATATGACTTGTAAGTCAAATTATTATTATGCATAGTCTTACAAGAGAGAACAGTTTCTTTGAAGACTTACCAATTCCTCAAAATCATTGGACTCCAATTCCGATAGTGCTGAGTTCAGACGAATCTATCAATATAAAAATGAAGAATTCACATAAAAGAAGATAACCATCTTACAAAATTATTTTTAATCTTTAAACTACAAACCTGAGCACTAGTCGGTAGAGGAACCCAATGAGCAGCAGGCATAAGTTCCTCAAATTGAGGTCCAGAGTGATCTCCATTGATCAAACGAGAGAAAAACAGGGCAAAGAAGAAATCTACTTCTGAACGACATTCAGGAGCAGAAAACGCCCTGTTGAATATAGAAAAGAGAATTTTCATTTATTTATCAACAAATCAAGAATTATAGTATTCATTTTCTCCCAATACTCTCAATTGTCTATGAGCAGGTAACTGGAATTGGCTTGTAGAACAATTTTAGTATTTGCGCAGGCAGTGAGCGCGACACGAAATGTGAATTGGTCATTGTTATAATCGTGATAAGCAGAAAACTTGTACATCCTTCTGTACGTTCTTGGCTCACGCCTTGTGAAGCGACGCTCATCTTTTGATTAGTGACCTGTAGGTTATCTCGTTTCCGGTGTATCTGCGAAACTGCATCCCACGTACGCGTCGCGTCTTGCACACCAAACGTTTGTAATTCCCTTCTACAGGTGTTTTGAAGAATGGTAAAACATTTACAGAGTGAATTTAACTCATACTTATGTTTTTGTTTTGTATTATATTATCATTGTTTATTGCTATTTTGTATAATAGTTATTAGTTATTATATTATTAACATTTTCGAAATAAGATTTCTAGAATTAAAAGTAATGTTACACCATATTTTATTTTCGTAGATTAAGTACAATTTAGAAGTATGTCATTGTCATGTTTATTGATAATTTTCGAAGGTCTGGCCCGTCGAGGTGGGTTGGTCCACGTCCTGACGGGGGGATGCAGAGAGGGCTCTCAAGTATTCCTTTCTTTCACAAGTCATTTTTCTTCTCCCCATTGTTCATTCTCATTCTTTTATAACACTACTTTTACACTAACTTTTCTTCTCCCTCTTCTATTTCACTGGCCCCCTCAGTATACTGAACGCCCACCCATGTGTTTTTCGTGCATGGCGACCCGTGTCGAAGGGAATGTGTGTCCTGGTGGTTGAGGGGTCTGTTTGTTTCCCCAATACTCATCTTGTGCTATGTTCTGCGTTGCACTTAGGGATACGTTGTTTACGTATTTTGGGGAACATTCCTTGTAGGCTTCAATACGCTTGCTTTGGCCTCGGACTCTAAACGGGTGGTCGGGAGCTAACCCACTCCCGATCAATCGGCTTGGACTAGGTCTTGTACTGAACTCCAGGGTGAGCGGGGGGATCCACGGTGGTGCAGCGCTGTGTTATTCCCCCACTATATCCCCGTGGCAACCTTGGCACTCTCATGGAATGTCTTGTTGGGTTCTGTGGTGGGTGGGGACCACGTTGATGAATCTGATATCCATCTCACGGATACTAAACCTTCTCCCCGCCCTCTTCTGCAAGGAAGAGGAGATGTCCGGAACGAACTATTGATTTGAATAGTTTCTTTTCGAAAGAAGAAGATAGGCCAAAGAAGCCTAGATTCATCCTCATGACATGCGCTGAGGAAGGAAAATATTTTAAAATGATAACTGCTGTCGTTTAGCGCGCGCAATTGAGGAAACTTATGGAAAGCTAGAAGCCGTGATGCGACCAAGGAATGATACCATTCTCTTTGAAGCACGTTCGGATGACCAAATAGACAAGATCATGAAAACCAAGCAGATTGCCGGCCTCCAAGTGAAAGTGACCTCTCACCCAACACTTAACCTTTGTAAGGGCGTTGTCAACCATGAGGACTCTGCGGAGAGTGAAGAAGATTTAATCGCCTTTTTTAAGAGCCAGGGTGTGACGGACGTCTATAGGATCAAGAGGAGGGAGCATGGGCGAGAAATCCCCACTTCCATTCTTATTCTGACGTTCAATCTTCCAACTCTCCCTCAAAAGATTTCGTGCGGATTCTATAATCTTCATGTAAGACAATATGTTCGCAACCCTTTGCGGTGTTTTAAGTGCCAGAGGTTCGGCCATACACAGCAGCGGTGCATGGCAGATAACCGTGTGCGGTAAGTGCGGGAGGACGATGGACGAACCTGATCCCTGCGCCACTACACTGCATTGTATTAATTGCGAAGATGATCACCCGGCCAACTATAAGCAATGCCCTACTTTCCCAAGCGAACGAGCAATTCAGAAGATTAGAGCAGTTGACAAGTGTCCTTTCCTGCGGCCAAACGTTACCAAACGAGGAACCCTATCGATCTCTCTCGTTCCTTCTCCGATTCCGTGAAAATTAAGACACCGAGGGTAGCAGCGGGCTACCAAACGGAACGAGCTACTCCCCAAGTAGTGAGTTTCGCATGCCAGGTGTCTCCAGTGGATGCCTCTCCCCTGCAAGGTGGGAGAGTGATCATCCTACGAAATACAAGATGGAAAGAAAAACTCAGCTGTCGCAGTCGACCAAACCTTCACCCAATCCTCCTTCAATGGAAACTGATGTTAGACGCACATCTACCTCAGACTCGGCTACAGAAACCTCATCAAAGCCCCGTGTCACTCCTTCCGAAACTCGCACTGAGCGAACATCCAGCCCCCCTGGCAATGCCCAAGAGGTCCCGGCTTCGGAGGAAACTCCCGTTGGGGAGGGATCTCGCGCATCCGGTTCCCAACTTCGGAGAAAAAAGAAAACAATTTCACCATGGCTCTCATGTCATGGAACATGAATGTTTTCTCCTCGCGACGGGACGATCTTAAACTGCTGTTGTCCGTCACAATCCTTTAATAATCTGTCTCCAAGAGACTCACCTCATCCCACCTCGATCCTTGTCTCTTCGTGGTTTCTCCCCTCACAGGTTTGATGTGGATGATGGCCTCCGTTCTCGTGACGGAGTTGCTTCACTGGTACACGATTCGCTGCTGTCTACAGAAGTGCATCTTCAGACCGACATTCAAGCAGTGTGTGTGCAGGTGTACCCCCCGTCCCTCACACTCACTGTATGCAACATTTACATCTCTCCAAGACTGAGTGTATCTGCTCATGAACTTCTGGACTTGAAAACCAATTGCCCTCTCCGTTCGTGGTAGTCGGGAATGTAAATGCCCATAGTCCTCTCTGGGGCTCTACCCGCACCTGAGCATGTGTATCGATCTAGCACTCTGCAGCCCTTCTCTTGCAACCGTTCTGCAATGGTCCATCCTAGACTACCTGTGTGGAAGCGACCATTATTCCGTCATCGTCCACATTGATGGACTTGCTAGTGGGTTGGCGCGCCCCCCTCCATGGTGTGTTCGACGTGCTGACTGGTTGACATTACAAGCGAACGTCAGTCTATCGGAGGGCGCGTTTGCCAGTGTGGAAGAAATCGCAACACATTTTAACAGTGCTGTACTACAAGCTGCGAACATCGCAATTCCCAAGTCGACCGGCAAATCGCGACACCCTTTCGTCCCGTGGAACTTGGATTTCTCAAGGGCTGTTGGTGCTCGTAAGAAAGCGTTGGCGCGTCGAAAACACTATCCAACCGCGGATAACCTCATTGATTACAAGAGCGAAGGCGAGGAGAACCATTTTAGAAAGTAAAAATGCATCATGGAGAGCATACATCTCCTCCCTGAATTGCCATATGCCACAATGTCTGGTATGGAGGAAGGTGCGTCAAATTAAAGGATACCCTTCCCCAAACTCACTGCCAGGTCTTCTTAAAAATGGTCAAATGATCACAGCTCGAGACGTCATTGCAGAGGAACTTGTCACTCACTATGAAAATATGTCGAGTTCGGCAAACTATGTTCCCAACTTCCTTTTTCTTAAAGAAAGAATGAAAAACCGCACTTTGGATTTTTCGAGCAGAGCACATGAGGATTACAATACCCTTCTCCACGTATGAAATGCGTTCTGCTCTGATGCTTGCGAAAAGAACCACATGTCCAGACGAAATTCACAACTTAATGCTGCAACATCTTCCCAAAATAGCCACGCAATTTCTTCTGCGGCTCTATAACCGTATCTGGGAAGAAAACGTCATCCCTACCTTTAGGCGAGAAGCATCGTCCCAGTTCCCAAAGAAGGGAAAGATCGATCACTGCCATCAAGTTATCGACCCATTTCCCTCACAAGCTGTGTATGCAAAGTGCTGGAACGCATGGTGAATCAGCGTCTGGTCTGGACCTTGGAGAATAAAAATCTGTTGACGCCAATCCACAGCGGGTTTAGAAGAAATCGGTTCACCGCATTTCGCGGCCAACAGCTGTCTCTACATCGTCTTGAAACATCTTGTGGACATATTATTCAATATAGAAAAGGTCTGCGATATCACTTGGACGCACGGCATTCTCCAAACCCTGCACTCTTGGGGATATAGGGGGAAGCTTCCTCTATTCCTCCAAAACTTCCTTTCGAACAGATCCTTCCGTGTTCGTGTGGGTGACAGGCTTTCTCGTAGTTACCCTCTTGAAAATGGTGTTCCCCAAGGATCAGTTCTGAGTGTCACTGTTTGCCATCGCCATCAATGGTATAGCGTCGACTGTGCGTGATCCTGTAAAGGCATCTTTGTTTGTGGATGATTTTGCTACCTTCTGTTCATCCAGCAGCATCAGTGTGATCCAGAGTCAACTCCAAATGGTGCTCACAAAGCTCCATGAATGAAGCACGTCAACAGGCTTTAATTTTTCTGCCACTAAATGTATCGGTTTGCATTTCTGTAAGATATGCCATTTGCACAGCAACCCAGTCCTTTACCTGGGAAGAAATCAACTTCCATTCGCGGAATCTGCCAGATTCCTGGGGCTCAAATTTGACAAGTCCCTCGCGTGGCGTGCTCATATCCGTGGACTACAAACCAGATGTGTCTCCCCCTTAATCTTCTTCGAATGCTGAATGGCACATCATGGGGTGCCGACCGCACTACCCTTTTGCGGTTATATAGATCACTCATCAGTTTTGGATTACGGTACTGAAGTGTATGGCTCAGCAGGTCCCTCCACTCTGCGACCCATCAGTAGTATACACCACGCTGGTATCCGTCTATCAATAGGTGCGTACTGCACCAGACGAATTGAGTGCCTTCTACACAAGGCTGGTGAGCCCTCCTTAAAAAGAAGGGATATTTTATTAGCATCTTATAGTGGTAAAGTATCAGGACTCTAATTATCCTTGTTACCAAATAATTATCCATCCTGAATATGAAACATCATATTCTTCGAACATCGCTGCCTCAGCCTCCAGGTATTCGATTACGAAATCTTTTGCGGGACCTTAATGTTGACCTTCCCATCCCTGTGAAACCAAGTCACCCCATTTCCCCTTGGAAACTCCGTCCGAATATAGACCTCAGACTATCTAATCTTCCCAAACAAACGACTAGTCCTCTTGTTTACCTCATGCATTTTCAGGAAATGAGGGTAGCCTATCCAGATCATGTATTCTTATACACAGTGTCATGTAGTTTTTATTTTAACAGAGTGACCGAATCATATCGGCTACATTCTCAGTGCAGTACCTTCATTGATGAAATGTATGCAATTCTTGAAGCACTAAAATACGAGAACGGCTTCCAGCCACGCTAGTAAAGGTCAATCGAGTATGCAGAACTCGAATATTGTGTACTCGGGTACGGGATGTTCGAACGAGTACGAGCGAGTAATATCGCGACGATGCAGTGCTCTAATGCTTATACATGATAACAGGGATGGCAAATCCTCGTGGTGGCTATAAGTAAACAGGCAAATTCTCCACTAATGCAATCAACTGTGAAGTTTAATTACAGTGTGGTTTGGCACTGAAGATGCCTTTTGAAGAAAATAGCTGATAATAAATACGTGTAACTCAAGTCTAATAAAATACAAATAGTTTATTTTTGTGACTGTTTCACATATAAATCCTCATTTCTTGTTAATTTGTACATCGCAGTAACTGTGTCCACCTGCAGAAAACCTAAAAATTCATATAATTTCCACATTCTGGTGTATTAAATCGACGAAACAGAGAAGCATCCCTTCCGAAACGTGAGGTGTCAAACTCGCCCTGGCGATCTTGGGAGAACTTTCACACAATATTAAACTTTTTTCCACATTTTGGTGTATTTAAGCTTTCTTGAATAAATGTAAATGACAAAAGTTGAATAGCATACGGATCAGGTCTGCAATGTAATGTAATTACGTTGTCAAATTCGAGCTCTAGCTTTCAAAAGTCAGTAAGTTCTAATGGGGCGAGGGCGCTGTCAGCTTACTCACCACTTGGGGCGCTAGTGATGCCGCATCTGCCAGCAGGGCCAATTTTCAGCGCAGGGAAAAAGTACACAGCTGCAGGAATGCTAATACCCCAACTGCACCCGCATTTCTTCAATCCATGGGTCTAGAAAGATGAACAGTCACGAATCTGTACGTACTGCTTCCTGTGCCTTAGGTAGCTCTCAAGCCACTGAAGCAAAAAAAAATCACCAAACCCAATCGTTAGCAGCCTATATTGCGGTTTTTACTTTGCTGCCGCTGACATTTGATCAGCTGTTATGATGTTGTCCAATCGGGACCATACACGTCACTAGTGATGTCATAATGGTAGCGTTCAGCCTTCCGATTGGTACTCGCAAGTATTGTTTACGCGCGCGAATTCATTTGCGGCCGACGGGCTGCGTCCCTTTGCGCGTCCGTCGTTGTCCCTTCGTCCTTCATTGCCGCCACTCCCGCGCCAGTTTTCGCCGCTGCTCGGCTGCCGCCCTCAAGCCAAGACGCACGGGATCTTCAGAACTCTTGTTCGCGGTCGCCAACAAAGATATCAGTCGGCGAAATGCAGAGCGCGGTTATATGATTTTATTGCCACTCCCAGACGTCCGCTCACCGTGTGAGAGGTGGGTACCAGGTCTGCCGTGCTCACACGCCGCATCTGCCCGTGCTCACACGCCACGGACACGCGTACGCATACAAGTATACTTGGGTTTTTTAGCTCTCGATGGGATGACACCGTAACAGCTGAAGTGTCATCGGCTAGGTTAAAAAAATACAAGTATAACTCGGGTTCATGCAGTCGAAGGCCTTGGAGAAGTCTGTAGAGATGGCATCAAGTTGTCTGCGTACTTCTATAGCATTAATCACCTTGCCTTTTGAAAACTACAGGGTTAGTAGAAGTACTAAGTTCTTTCCTTGATAAAACCATGTTGCGCTGGACTGATCAAACTGCCAAGCGATGCCGAAGTAACCTTTGTTATCATGCTTTCAAATTGCTTGGGGATAACACTTAGCATTGTTATAGGTTTATAGTTAATAATCTCGAACTTGCTACCCTTTCCATGAACAGAGGTAATTGTGTCCTTTTCCAACTCTCAGGAAAGACACCAAAAGATAATGACTTTTAAATAAGAAATAATGGATGTAATAAGGCATATTTACATGTTTTTACAAAGAAGTTAGACTGTTGATCATGCCCAGGTTCTTTATGTTTTAACTTGTTAATTCCTTGTTAACTCCTCAAATATTTCCCTGAGTGATAAAGATAGGTTGTTCATAGACAGATGGCTACCAAATGCTTGTTGATCATCAAAATAAAAGTTTCCATTACTGCTGACAAAGTTAGTGTTGAAATAGCCCAAGAAAGAATCACTCAATGCCTCATCACTTGTGATGTTCATATCCTTGAAGTATTTGAGATGGCAAAGAATCACCATTGTTACGGTTTTTCACATGTTTCCAATGTCATGAGGAATAGAACCCTCAATCACAAACATATCTCACTACCTCATAGAACATCTGAACATCATCATTTAATAAAATGGAATTCCAGTCAGTATCATTCAAGGCTGCAGCAAAGAATAGATAATCAGCTGTATGAAAATCAGGGGGAAAAAAAAAACGTTATGTCTGAATCGACTGCTCTGTTTAACCAAACCAAAGACAAACTCATGTGCTGGACGATATACATGCTGAGTTATCAGCAGATCTGTTGCAGCACTAACAGCAAGAGATTCCCGTGAGCAAAATACCAAATCCAAAATAGAACTATTGCTATTCACAATGTCGTTAAGCTGGTAGAAATTTAAAAAAGATAAAGTGTTCACAAGATCTCTTGTCGACGTCAGCATCAATGACATTGACTATCAAATCACAGTTCCATGATGCTCCAGGCAAATTGAAGTCCCCCATAATAACTAAGTCAGCAGTGTGATGAAGATCAACAATGCAAGCCACCTCAATGGCTGACAATCATACACATCAGCAGAAGAAAGGGATGGTATGTACTACTCGCGCAACTTTTCTTGAATGATGGATAGAAAAATTCCGGCAGAGTGGGGGTATGAGTTGCAAAGTCGACCACTAGAGTATTTACAGTAATATCAACTTCTGGGAAATCAATGTCGTACATGCTACGGTGTGCGTCTAGGTCATTGCTTAGGGTAGGCAACAGCAGAGACACTTGATAGGAGTTTTAGGTGCCTCCCTTGAACAACCTGGACCTGCCTCAGCCATTTCCTTAGATATTGGTAATGAAGCTGAACAGAAGTTCTCGACTATAAAAGCAACTATCTTTGACTAGCTTCTGTTTCCCGCCAACAAAGTTTTAATGCTTGGAATGTTGTCATCAGTGCTCACTGCGAGCTTTTGCCTCCAACTGTTTATTGCTCAAGGGAGGGGGAAGGAAGGTCATTGTTAAAGAAAAGTTGCGCGAGTAGTAGACCAACTTTCCAACCACAACTTTCAAAGAGTCCAATCCAAACAAAAATGTGCTCCGCACTGTTAACTGTCGTTTAGATAGATGAGCTGTGAATTTCATTATGGACCGCAACCAGAACACCATCACCTCTCAGCAATGGACCTCATATCAGGGTTTCTATCTACCCTGTAAAATCTGTAATTACAAACGTGCAATTCCCCATTAGAAAAATTCTTATTCAACTAAGTTTCTGTAAAAACAATTAACAATGGTGTGTAAACCTTGCACATTTAGGTAATAGATGTTTATCGGTCACATGCTTCAACCCGTTAACATGCAACCTTGCAGGTTTGTTAAGTGCAGTTAAGTATGTTAAGTAATTTAACATCCTTAGCAATGTAATCAACCATTGATTCACTGCAAGTCAAATGTTTAGGTTCAGGAGAATTATTTGCATCCAATTTTCTCGAACCACAGTGTACAAATATTGTTCATATAGATATATTTCAAGCAATACCCCACAATATCATGTAATACGAGAATTTTAGTGTATTATCCTTTTTGCCATTGGCCTGACGGATTTTCAGTTCCTCAAGCAATGCCTTATGGTGAGTTTGTTGCTTCCTAGTAAGAACGTTATTATCTTATTTTTGAGTTTACCCACTCTAGATTTGTTTCTCAAAACAAATAAAGCCTCCTCTTTATTCCCAAAGGTGACCTTTAAAGGCATAACCGACCCTTCATATGCCTTACCAAAATGTTTAGTGGCCACAGCCTTGGGGAAGCTGAGATAACGCTAAAAAATACTTGATCATAAACAATGATATTCTTGGCTCTAAGGCGCCTCAGCGAAAGCTCCTCATAATACTCTTCTGTCACAGCACATGATTCACCAGAGATCTGTCTCTCTTCAAGCCTTGAGATCCTGGCTTCCAACCTATCCAATTTGGCATCCTGGTCATCCAAGCGCCTCAATGTAGTATCAGTTACTGACTTAAAGTTGGCTAATAATTCAAATTTCCTTTTTTTATTAATTCAGATAGATCAGACAACATGCCTTGGAGATCCTTTATTGTGATGGTCGAACACACTTGGAAAATCCACTGGGCAATAACATTTTTATTCCTTTCAGCAAAGCTGCAATGGTATTGATAAATATTAAAGCATTTCTTTTTCAGAGGATGCTTTTTGTTATGAAGAAGCAGTGAACAGTACCAGTACATCTCTAACAGTGTGGGGTGAATAAACTTAATGGAATAAATTATGAAAACGTGAAACAAAGATATACAGTCGATTCTAGTTATAGTGAACTTCTACGGACTAACATATTTGGTTCACTATATCACAGGTTCGCTATATCAGATATCAAAATTAATGGAATTTCTCTGCAATGATTGATTTTATTAATAAACATTAAAAAAATACATTAACAGCACGATCTGATAATTTCAGTATCCTTCTTTGTAAAATCAATTATTTTCAATTATTTGCTTTGTACTTTTTTCATTAGTACTTTCTCTAGATCCTCATTCAGATTTTGTGTTCTCCCCATACTTGATTCCGCATTGACCTCTGTCTCTAAGTATTGTAATGCAGTCTTGGAACCTTTCAATGACTCTTGCACTGTTGGAACTCCATCCCACTCTCCAAAGGCCCTTTTAATCGCCTAATAACATACAAGATCCAATTAATTTCCAGGACTTATTTACTACGTTCACTATAGACGAGGTTCAGGTTCACTATAACTGCATCTTCTTATGCTCATTTGTAATGGAAGTGAAACGGAGCCAGTGACTTTAGTTCACTTTAACTGAGAGTTCACTGTAACTGGAGTTGTCTGTATGTACATTTATGGTTCCAACAAAATATGAACATTTTCCAATTCATGAAATGTAATACATTAAAAGTTTATAACAGACTTTTTTTTAAGTAATGATTCTGATGTGGAAAGAAACTCACCTAGTAAGAGTCTGAAAATTGAATTGGAGGAAGTGCACCACATCTGCAATTAACTGACGGCCTTCTTGTAAAGGGCAATGAGAACCAGGTAGAGCAAGAAGTAACAATTCACGGCCATATGCCCAGTAAAGCACATGAATCAATTCCCCGTGCAGCATAATAGTTGAACTACATGAAAAAAAATATAATAATAATAATAATAATAATAATAATAATAATAATAATAATAATAATAAACAACCACATGAAAACTTTATCTACAATCACTTCTGGGATCATGAGAAATTAATAATGTTCTTAATTATGAAAAAGTGATTAATTAATCAATTGAGAAAAAAAAACCTATGACAGGTAAAATAAATCCTTTGGTTAAAAATCATAACAAATGTGGAACAATTATTCTACAAGCACAAAAAAGGAAATAATGAAAAAAAAAATCACTTTTCAGTCAAAAAAATACACTCATAATCAATCTCACAAAAAGTCCTTTTATAAGTTAATTGGACATTTGAGGCCTGAAATGAGAACATGGGTCATAGAGTTCCAGTATCTGCTATTTGCATCTTTCAGAACTTCCTTCTGTTATTTTTAATGCTTAATTAATATGAGAAAGAGAATGGTACAGATTTTCCTACTTTGTGGACTTCATATTTGAAACTCCTTTCAACAGCCTTTTGAAGATTCTTGCCTGGAACCTTCTTCATTTTGACTAGTAAATGTTATTTTCTTTTATTACACTGCATTATATTTTGTCAAGATCATTGAAGTTAGAACTGAATGTTTTGTCTAGACTTGTATTGAATATTTGGACTTAGTATGTCACTACTAACTGAAGTGATGTGGTCAACATTTTTTTAGAAAATTTGATTGAATTTCAAATTTTGTGGGATGCCTGATATCACTGACATGCTATGAAGGAAGATAATATTTTTTGAAAGCTTTTATGGATTTACCATCAAGGTAAGCATGCACAGGCTCTCTCCCTCTCTCTTTAGAAGTCACTTTTTAAAATAAAAAATAAAAAAATTATTTCACATTTTCAACATAGAGAAGGTCAAAAAATTCTAAGCAGCAAAAATATCTATCAGTTTATTGTATGTATTGCTTCCAATTAAACTATAATTTATTGGGAGCTGGGATTTGCATAGTGTTGAAGTGCAAGTCTGTGAGTGTGTGCAGTGAGCAAGAGGCAAGGGCAGGTAAACGTGGTCACACTAACTTGCCTAAAGCACAATTATCAAGCACAAAAATGTGTGGAAGACAGGATATACCACAAAATATCTGTATATTTTTACTAATATTCAATTCTTCTCTAAAATATTGAAAATCAATATGTTTAAAATTTTGTTTGGTCATTGCCACATTCATCAATAACCGGATGCCTCACCTCTACAATTCAGTTATGTAATGGGTGATTTGTATTTATTCTGGTGTTTCAAGTGTTTAATTCAGAAATTAATTATTACAACATGAATGTGGCGAATCTTAACTATAAGATGCACCTCTGTGGTGGAGAAGGGGTGAGCTCAGGAAGCAGCAGGTGCAGAGTGAGAAGTGCTCCACGCACAGCTGTCAAGGGGCAGTGATTCGCAGGCGCTGGAAAGCAGTAAAGAAGGCTCCGATCATCTTGAGATTCTTCACCTGTTGATAGTCCCTCTTGAGTGAGATACATTACACCAATACATGATGCTTGAACAGAAATACAGAGCTCTTCTGTTGGCTTCACTAGGACTAAACTACGAACTCTCTCTGACAGTTCTCCAGCCTTAACACCCGTCACCTATAACCAAAAAACATTTAAGGCGGGGATACTCTTCAAGATCACAATAATCTGGTCAAAAAGCTGCTGTTAAATAAATATAAATAAAACATTTTGACTTCTACCTGCTGACAACTTGCAGTTTTTGCTTCACTAACAGAATCAGAAGTGAGTCTTTGGAGTTTCAGTTGCACCTACATGAGAAAAAAATCATTAATTTCCTGACATTAGTTCAGTTTCTCCGAATTCTAGAGTTATCTCTTAAGTATTACAGAATGATTTTGCCTCGTATTTGTTAAATAATAACTTTCATTGTCCAGGCTCCTTTGTTTATCTGAAGTTAGGAGCTGAAGATACGTAATAAACTGTTAAGAGGTAGGTTACTTAATATGCCAGAGATTGTGGAAACTAACAAAATCCACATAATGTAATTCAAAATTATTTGAAAACTACTAAAATTGTGAGAAAAGTGTAAAATAATTTAAAGACCTAATATTGAGCAATAGGTTTCACAGTCATTAAATCTCTAATTTGATAATTAAGGTAAATGATTTATTTATCATATATCTTATGAATTTTCCCACTATGTTTGTTGGCAAACAAGAGATCATATTCAACCCCTCTACATGCCCTAGAAATATGTAACATTAATTCTGAGACATCCTATACACTTAACATACAAGAAAGTAAAAGGCGAAAGATTATATTTCATTTAATCTCCTTTTCAAGTCAGAGTTACTTTCAAAAGAAACAATAGACACAATTTTCAACAGAGAACTTCCAAACAACAGGAACTAGACAGTTTTCATAGGTTTCACAATCCCAAAATGTTACATCACAAAATATTAATAGAATTTTTTTTTTTTTAAATTTGTTGCATCTACACCTTGACGCAATGCGTCTCCAAGCCCCTTAAGGGGCGTTGAGCGCTTTGCACTGGGGAGTAATCCGCCATTAATGTGCTTCTTTAACACATGTTTAACCACTGTGCATTCTTTAACACATGTTTAAAATCGTAGATACTGAACCAAGGACTATTCCCAATATTTATTTAATGTTGAATAGTCCAGACCTCAGTGGAAGTAATGATGGTAGATTCTGAGATAGAATGAATTGAGAAACTGATGGTATGAATATTTTTTTCAATTACACAAAATTTCAAAGATACACAAACAAAACATATTAAAATAGAAGGAGACAATCAAAAACAACCAACAATCATCAGAAGTGATAGCAAGAAATGATAGTGGTACATATGTGATATAAAGAAAGATCAATATTGCATAAATGACATGATTTCTCAAATAGGTCAGTTGAATACATTCTTTCATTGAAAACAACTTTGTCCTCTGACCAATGTTGCTTTATTTATTAACAGCAAAATTTAAAAAAATTAATTATTTAAGTGGGAATCCTTGAAGAATACCATACATAAGCATTCTATGTGTTGAGTTTTACAGAAGTGCTTTTTTAAGTACTACAATATTTTTTTGGGCTGCAGGTAACAATCTCAAGATAAGAGTTTAAGAAAACACAAATCATTGAGTTTCATTACCAAATGCATTTTCAAAATGATCAGCATTGCAAGAAGATTGGAAAACCTCTACCATTGGATTCAAATACAGTGAAATTCCATTGACACCTTTTTGCACTTATAAGTTTTTCAATTTATACATTGTTTTCTTTAAGTTCCGGTTAAATTCCTATACTTCCCATTCTCAATTATTTCAGATACGTGTTTTACTTTTGAGAAATAGTAACTAGAGTTATTATAAGAATTTCTATTCTCAGAAAAATATTTGTGTCTAACCACACATTTATTTTAATGTTAAATGAAAATAATGCTGACAACACGGCATTCATAGAAACAAAAATTCTCTTTGTAGAAACAAACATTGATGAAAGCCACTAATCCAGAAAGAAGAAAACATGGAATGAAATGTTTTTAGTCACAAGAATATTACTCAGATTTCTTCAAATCAATTCAGAAAATAAATTCATTTCACAAACATGTGCATGTCACTGAAATAACTTTTGAGTAAATTTGTCATAAAAATGGAATAATAGTGTCCTAGAGTTTTACCTTGCAAGGTGATGGAAATGCTCCTAAAACAGTCTCTAAAGTTTGTAATGTTACTTCCTGGTTATTAATACATCTCAACCAATCTCCTAAACAATAAAAATATTGATTATGAAATATGTCCTCCATAACACAGAATATTATTATCATTTTTAATCAATTAAAAATTGGGTAGGCTTTTTTGGAGACACAGCCAATGTGGGGTATGTGATATGCCTTGTGAATGCTGAAGCGAGTATAAGACATTAGACTACAGAAATCACATAAGCAAATACACAATTTATAAAAAGCTTCCATTAAACATTTACAGTACATTTATTCATGCATTACAGTCATTACATACTGAACTTATGTTATAGCTACTAGGGGTCTTACAATGTAAAAGTGTAACTGTAATGGATGGATGTGGGTTTGCCCTGTAATTTTTGAACCACTGGAGCACCTGCTCTCAAATCTTACACAAAAGCTTTTGACAGGTAGAGGAAGATGTTGGGGTCCACAATCCGAAAATGTTAATAGAAATTATTCAATTTGTACTGCATCTCTGAGGCATTGTTGCATGGTGAGGTACAACAGGCAGGAGGCTGGGGAAAAGAACGAGACCAAGGAGGACAACGGTGGAAAGGATGGCAAATGGGGTGGGGTGGGGTGGGGGAGGAAAGGCAGAAGGTCCAGGGACAGCAGGAATGATGGTAGCGGGAGTGTAGCAGGAAGGACGAGGAGGCCATCAGGCAGGGCAAGGGGCTGCAAACAGTGGGGGAGACAGGTAATGTTCAATATGTGATTACGATTAATAAATTCCTGGTCAATACCAAGTATTATTGAATTTAAAAATAAATTTAAAATATCAATTTACGAACTGAATAACTCACCGATTCGAATGCCATTAAGACGAATAGCCTCACCATTTGGGATAAATCCTACAATTCTCACTTTAGTTTCTTCTCCAGATGCACCCACAACTAAGCCCAAAAGTGATTCAGCAAGGCTTGCTCGACGACCTAAGTTATGGCGAGCAGCAGGATCAAGTTGGAGACTCACTTCATATGCTCCTTCACTCTCCTGCTCAAGAAATATAATATTTCAGGGTGAAGGAAAGTTTTTTTTTTAGAATAGTCACGAAAATAAAGAATTAAAATCTGAAAAGAACACTCACTGGATAACAACACTCATTCAACTAGTTATTATGCTGATAATAACATGAAAAAATTGGTAGAAAAAGGAAATTAATGTAAAATGTTTAACAACTATTGGTGGATTGAAAATCTAAAATCAATGGTGAAAGAAAAAGAATCCTTATATAAAAAATGACTGTCAATCCATAATCCTCACAACAGAACAATATATGAAACAAATCAATAGTCAAAAACCAAGTGTGTAAAATATAGGACTCGTGGAATAGGTACATAATGGGGGGGCTCATGGTAGGGTCATGGGTAGATACATAATTATTCTTTTGATAAAAAGAATTTTCAAGATTGAAGAAATTTCCAATCTTAAGGTCTTGAGAAGTTAAAAATACAAGTTAGTAGCAGAGGTTTCTCGTTTCATTTCAATTAAAATATACTTGACATATTGGGTGCAGTTTGCGACCCCAATTCAAGTGTGTTTAAAATAATAAAACTAACCCACTTAGTCAAATTAAGAACACTATTTAATTGATGTATTTTAAATAATCAACAACTATGACAACAACAACAACAACAACAACAAAACAAAGACCATGGCGTTCCAAGGCAAATAAACTGTAAAAACAAAAATAGTCATAGAGGGGCACACAATACAACACGGCACTTAAAATACTTAGGCTGCAATATTTCATTCAGTCAAGATGAAGATATTAATAATAAGTTAAAAAGATTTCAAAGAATTTGTGGAACCATCAAGAAATACCTAAAAAAATAAATAAATAAATAAATAAAAACACACACACACACAAGAAGGGAGGCACAAATAAAGATCTACAAGGTCCTCCCGTATGGCAGTCCTCCCCTTCCTCTATGGTTCTGTTAATATGCCGGATCAAAGATAACACTGAAAAATGGCATAAAATGGCAAATGTTGAAAGAATAACAAATGCAAGCTTGCCAAAACTAGCATTAAGTTATAAACCTGTAGGCAAGAGAGATTTTAGGTGTCTGAGAAGATGATGAGTGGAGAAGCTGGAACAGGTGCAAGTCTAATCTCTGTAGGCCGAAGAAGATAATCCTACACCAGAAGGACAAAATACCGAATGGTTTAGACCCATCTATAAAAAGCACAAGAGGCTGAATTGTTCAACCTATCAGGGAATTAGCGTGAAAACTATTACAAACAGACTATAACAAATTTGGAACAAAGGCTGAAAAGGGAGATCATCAAAATAGATGAACAAAGTGGTTTCAAGACAAGAAGTCTTGAATAGATTCTCTATTAAACATCTAACTAAAATGTAACTTAAACCTAACAAAAATTTCAACAAACAGCGAATTCTGCTTCATTTTTAGTGAGCAATGAAAGGTCTTTGATAGTATTCCAGGAAACAACAAGGAGGTCTTATCAAAAGAATTAAGAAGAGTTAATCTTGCCTTGATAAATATAATAAAAATATGTATATCTAAGAAAACAGTAAGAATTATACAAAAATATCGAGTTAAATATCACAACCTTTTACATAAAGAAGGTTGACAAGAATGTCTTATTTCATCAAAATTTTTGACAACTTTTTATTGATGAAACTCTCTAAGAATAGTCCATAAAATGTAGAAATATGGCAGCGACTATTGGAAGAAGACAATCTCCTTTTCACAGATGAACAAGTGAGCATTCTGACTGAAGATCAAGAAATAGTGATATGGAAATCTGGTAATGAAATGAGCATAATTCAAACAGTAAATAAACTTAAATATCTTAGAAGTGCAAATGGATCTGATGACGGTGATTATTTAAGAAACAAGCATGAGGAAGGCCATGACTAGCAGACTTCGTAACATGCTGGGATTTTTTGAATGCATTCAGAAAGATTGTTGAAAATAGGGAATTAGCAAGATGAGAGCTAGAAGACTAAAGTAGAACAAAAAAATCCAAAAATCATTAAAAAGTTTTATGTTAGTAGTTCTTATGAACAATAAAATAAAATAAGAATCTTGATTTTAAATCTAATATTTTAGAGTTACCAAATAATGTGAACCATGTTTCTCAAATGAAGTTTCAAGAAGTCTGTTCAAGAAGAAAATAAGGCATTAACTAACTAACCAACTATTAATAAAATATGCCTGTGACTAAGCATACAATTGTTTTTTCAAAAAAATAATTAACCAAGCTAACAATTAGCAGATACCTGAGAAGAAGTGGGTGTTACACCGCAGGATGAACTACTACTTGCAACAGCAACAGATTGCTGAGGAGTTTCATCTTTATGATTATTAGTATTATTTTGAGTTGCTAAGGCATTTGCATTGCTTTTATGACGGTATCGTTTACTATTCCGCCTTTTAATAAGTCCAGCCAATTTCCCTGAAATGTAATCTGATTTAACAAAGTGTTGTGACTAAATTAGTTGAAATTCAAAGATTACTCTAGTATCTACTCATACTTTCCAGAACTATCATATCTATCCATAATAATTTATAAGTATTTGGAAACCTTTACGTGATGGTTGTCCTTCAGGAGCACTACTGGGCACTTCCGAAATAATTTCCTCTACAACAGGCTGTGAATACTTTTGTAGTTCAGACTCAGGTGGTGATCGAATGAAAAAAAGATTCCCATTTGCATCTACCTCTGATTCCCATTCTGCCACAGATCTGCAAAATGAAATGAAATATTAATATCTGAATTGGTTAGTTAAGTATTTGCATCTCATGATGCTCACCCTTCATCTGACTGGGAATCTGAACAGCAAGAACTGCAACTCGAGCCTGTCTCTGAAGCAGAACCTACCCACCATCCTTCTGAATGACAGGAGTCCTCTCCAGAACTAGAACCCCCGTCACCACGATAGGCTTGATTATCAGAAAGATATTGCTTTTTCAGAAGTGTTTGATTTTCAGCCCTGTCATTCATAGTTAGCCGTCAAAAATCTAATCAAATAAGTATTTTCTTAAAACTCAGAGCATTTTATAATCCAGCACGTATAATTTCAGCATCCTAAATTGGAAAACTCGGCATGCTAATTCAAAAATCATCATATTTTAGTTCAATCGCCTTGTAAAAGCCACTTTGAAGGCAGGGTTTCGACAGAAGGAATCAATTCGATGAAGAATATTCCGATCACTACTTATTTTACTTAATTGTAACAAGGTACGTACAATAATGTTAGTATAAAACGACACCCGGGAAAAATTTAACTTATGACTCGCAAAACAATACAATCATAAATGCCGGCGAAACGTCACATACACGCGAGCGCAAGCGCGCAGATAAGTGCAACTCCTCTCGAACATAGAGTATATCCACTTTTATCTGTGGACATCGTTACCACACTCAAGGGACCCCGATCACTGACAGTTTGCAAGACTGTCACGGACTCAAGTTTTTCTTTTGCATTACTTGTGAACTCTCTCGTGAAATATATATACTCTCTGCTGAGGAATGAATTTCGAGCTGAATTTTTATTTGCGAGGTGTGAAATAAATGAGAGGAGTTGCAATCAGCTTTGTAAACATGAAAGTCAAATGCAAGAAAAGAAAAGAATGAAAAGAATATAAATAAGTCCCATTCACATGTCTAGTGAAAAATGAAAACTTGCGTCGGACACGTGCAGAGAGTATATGTCTTGGAGTATTGATGGATACGCATGAAGACAGAGGGTATATACTCTCTGCATGGAGATGAATGGAAAGTTCCCGCGACGTACGATGAGATAAACAACGAGTTGTTTGCAGATGAATATTTCCATTCGGCGGTGTCTGGAAGTGAAAATTAAATTTCAGTGTTTAGATAATAGAGGACTTATGTTTTGAGTGAACGTTCCTCTCCAGCCTGAATCTTGTTGTACCGATTAGCTGCATTGTTGTTATCAATAAAGCGCCCCTATTATTGGTCTTTTTGGTTAGGGTTTTCACAGTAAAGACGTCATCGGCAAGGAATGGTGAAAGTGCAACAATCTTGTTTCGTTTTAATTTCTGTTACTTAAATTTAATTGCTGTTTTTTGTTTTCTGTTAATTAAATTTAATTGCACCGTATGTACAATCTTCATTACTTTTTTATTAAGCTGCTTTTGGCGTGCTCACGCTTACCAAATCTCACTCATTGAATCGAAATACCATAGCTTGGATTGACACGCAATGACAAATGATACCCGGAATAATCATGATGAGATAAACAACGAGTTGTTTGTAGATGAATATTTCCATTCTTCACCGAATATCATTTACACACCAGTAAATATCCCAGGGCCAGGTATTGAAGTAGAAGAATTTGAAAGTCAACTTGGAGGTGGATGCTCTTGTGATGATGGAGAGTGTTCTCTGGAGGTAGAGTGTGAATGTATTGCTAAATATGGAAAAAATTACTCTGAGAAAATGAAAATACTGGATCAAAAAAGTGAAGGGCCGATTATAGAATGCAATTCCTCCTGTCATTGCAGTAAAAATAAGTGTAGCAATTGTGTTGTTCAAAAGGGTCCATTACAGACTTTGGAAGTTTATGAAAGTACTGATGGAAAAGGAAAAGCATTAAGAGCTAAAAGCAATATTGAACAAGGTACTTTCGTTTGTGAATATGCTGGTGAAGTTATAGGTCTGGAAGAAAGCAGTAGACGAATGAAGTTGCAAACTGCAAGTGATATGAATTATATTTTTCACTTAAAAGAGCACTTAGCCAACGGTTCAATAATTCATACATGTATTGACCCCACATTCATTGGGAATATAGGCCGGTACATTAATCACTCATGTGACCCTAACTGTTTTGTGGTGCCAGTTAGAGTTAATTCTCTTACTGCCCGATTGGCCATATTTACTTCCTCGTTTGTACCAGCTGGTGAAGAATTAACATTTGATTATGGGTCACTGAACAGAAATTGCAGTGTATCTGGTGCAAGTGCCAAGATTTGTCTTTGCGGAAAATTTAACTGTAGAAAGTTTCTTCCGTGTGATTTGTAATGGTGACACTTCCTATTCATTCTAGTTATTATTCCAAACTAATTGATTTCATAAAAAGAAATAATATAAAATTTTTGAACAATTAACTGTACATATCACCTTAAAGAAGTACCTTGTATTTGAATTAATGTACATTTTTTCTCCTGAGTTTTCAAAAAGTTTGAGGATAAGCATTCTCAAATGTACTCCCAGAAACACAGCTCTTGTTGTTTATGTAATTGAATATGATTCTGCATTTATATATTATCTAGTATCGACTCAAAAACGTTTGTTTAGTTTCAGTTTCATAATAACTGTATGCTGTAACTGATGTTTATTTCTGAATATGAAATAATGATGAATTAATATGAAAATTATTGATTGATGCATAATGAAAATTATTTGAAACAGTCAAATTTTCTGCATCTTTAATTGTAATTAAAACTATTATAAAAAAAATAAATCAATAAAATTAGCTAGATGCAGGTAAAAATTCACAATTTGATTTCTTTGTTGTGACAATAATTTCTCATTGTAAATTGGAAACATGAAAAAAAATCTCCACAATAAATGAAATAAATATTTATTATTACTGGTATGTTATTAAGTTCAGATATTATTGAAAAGGAATTAAAAAAGACCAATTTAATGCAGACTAACTGTTTGTTTAGGCACTAAACCAATAGCTAACAGAACAAGTAAACATGCTAGTTTTGTGTTAGTAAAACATGCAAGTTTAATATTTGAAAAACTCATGAAGGTTTGAAAATTTAAAAATAAATTCAATTTTGTGCATTTAAGTAAAACAAACATTAAATAGAAAATTGAAATGGAGTGGAAAGAACTATTGGTTAATAATATTATTATCCATTCTGAGAGTTCTAATTTCAAATATGATATATTGTAGGGATATATGACTTATTGTAGGGATCACAGAATTTTGAAAATGTGCACACAATTCACTTTTCCCCATAGCACGTCATACGCAGTTTTTAACTTTTTTTTTTTTGACGTAAAATAAATAAATAAATAAAAGGGCACAATGTAACTGAAGACCTTTAGCCCAATGGCTGGGAGTTGCTTGTCATCAAAATCTAAAAACAGATGGATTAAATGATATTTTATTTTTATTGAACTTGTAATAAATATGGTTTTGAATCTCAGTTCAATCTTATTTCAAACGTGCAGAATTTTAACTGAATTAAAATCTGAATTTATTCTTTATTGTTTCCGTTTGTCTTCTCAGAGGTGTATATATGGCTTTCTAATTATGTCTTATTGATGTTTTCTGTACTGCATTTTGTATTACACACATATGTAGACAATAAAAGTTCAGAAAAATCTTAAGTTTTATTCCTAAACAGTTGTTTCTTTGTTTATTGTGACTTAGGTTAAAAATTACAATCTTTAACTTGATATTCTTTGTACTGCCTTCACCAAACATAGAAACTATTGAAATATTTATCCTATATTATTCAGCAAAAGAGCAAAATAAAATTATTACATAGCATCTCTATCATTCTTCTTTCCTTCTTTTTCAAATAAACTTTATTATTGATTGTTGCACGTTCCTCGACCGCAACATTATTCAATCTAAGCACACCTTATAATATTTCTACTATATAGTATCATTACATATTTGTACTGCCTCTTAAACAAAATAGAACTTTAGGCAGGGCCAGACTTCAAGAACCAAAGCCCCTACAGACAGCACCCAACCCTCAGAGCCTCAACAGAGAGGGGTTTCATGTTCATTTTTAATGATTGAACAAAAACAAGCCCATGCTGCTGCAACTGCACATACTCTCTTGTTTTACTTGTTTGGTTACGTAATATTATAATATAACTTGAAGATATGTGTAATTTTTGAAAAATTATATGATAAATTGTCCTGAATTAAAAAAGAGACTGATTTTTTTTTAAAATATAATAGTAACATCCAATTTAAAATTTGTATCTTATTAATTAAAAGCATCACACAGGGGGAGCATGGCACCTCTGGAAATTTCGAAAGGGATCCTGCACCTCCATGTAATTAGTAATAGTTTTTGCTTCTAATTTAAATATAATTATTTTCCCTTTCTTAAGCTGAGACTTGGAGAATTGATACATGACATTTGGAGAAGAGGTTCTCCAAACCATCTGCCAGCCTGTAAATGGTTCAACATAAAACCAATTGTATTATCATTACCAATTAATAATTTGTATCAATTCATTGTATCATTATTAAACTTTTTTTTTTCATTCTGCTTGTAGTATGCTTTATTTATTTTCTAGTAAAATATTTCAAATGTAAATAAAAATTTTTAGTGGATAAGGTCAGTGAGAGGGGACCACAAATGCACTTCCACCATGTTATTCATTGCATTTAGCATTGGTACCCAAGTACTAGTCGCGCGACTTTTCTTGGCCTCTCCCCGCGCGGGGTGCGGGGACTTCTCCCTACGTCACATCCCACGGGGATTGCCAACTTTATTAATATTATTCGCGCCTCTTTCACTCTTAATACAACAGGACATTATAGACGATAAAATAGAACAAACAATAACGTAATTAATAGCAACCACACATGAAATTAATTAGATAATGATAATATTGTGTAATGATTTGTGAGACTAGCCCGCAAGAAGCGTGGAACAAGGAACTTCTACATAAGCAAAGAGGAGCCAATAATTAAAGAAACAATAGACGACAGCGCCGCGTAATAATAATTATTAGGAAAGTAATGGAAAACAAAAGTGGGGGCAATAGGCATTGTGAACAGTGAATAGAACCCAAATTTAGGAACATTTTGAACCAAGAATCACGTTATTCGAGCCACGGGTTCTGTAAATATTATAAATGGTATAAATTGCATGCATGACGGCGGAGTTGAAGACATGGTGACCATTGTTGTACCTCTGAAAGTATATAATAAAACGAGTTTTATTGAATATCCAGTGAATGCATGGGTGGATCTTGGCCAAACTTACATAAATTATAGGGAAAAATATTTAGATAAGGGCAAAATTAGTTACGGCGCGGGGGGAATTTATGAAAGGCGTTAATAAATCAGTATCCAGTTCCATAGCATAGCGAGCTAAGAAAGAATTAAAAGAGCGACCGAAGATGTAAGTGACGTCATCACGAGTGGGGAAGACGGAAAATAAAGGTTTTTTGGAAAAAGGAAAACGGGAAAGGGGAATTCGGTAATGTGATAATTACCAACCAAAAGTTAATAAAACTATGAAAGAGAGAGTAAGACGCAAGATGCCCCAAAACAGTGAAAAATGTAAACATTTTCGAACATTTATTATGGTGATGGGCATATGTTTGGAAAAAAGACAGTCACTTGGATTGTGTAGACCAACAATGCAAACTGGGTTACAGACAGAACGAGTTCGGACGTGAGGATGATCGCACGCGTTTTTATGTTGGGTTAAGTTTTTGAAAATTTTTGCGGAAGCGTCGTGTAAAACGTTGTTAAGTTATTTTGGTTTACATTTTTTTTACGTGGACAAAATCAAGGTAGTGATAAAGCGAGTGAATTCGGGATTAGGAACAATAACATATGAATAGACGCAACGCGAAGACTGATTTTAGTTACGCGATTGCAGTGTTAGGCAGCGGATGCGGACATCTTGTGTTACAATTTTTTTAACACGGAGTGTATCAGATTTCGGACAGTGATCAAAATATAAATAGAACAGTTTTGTAACACAATTCATGTAAGTCAACAATATTTCTGCACCGCGGGAATTTTAAAGTTTGTATTTCTTCGATATTCGTGAAATCGAGAATATTCTTTCGCCGTGAGAACTTTAATATGATGGAAACGTCGTGTGTACTGGAGAACGCTTCGCAGCGTGTGTTCAGTAATGGAATTTGGTGGAAAATATGGTTTGGAGCAAATTGAAGTTGCAGCGCATTATTGCGATACACGGGGAGCTACCAGTCGATAGACGGCGATGCGTGACGTGCGCCGCGTGTTCCAACATTGGCCATCATAAAGGGAAGTGACATGTACATTTGTTTGTTCATTTTTTTTTTTTTTATCTGCAAGCATCTGTCGAAGACCAAGTTGTGTCTCTAATTATAAGATGATAAGGTTAAAATTTCTTACGACAGAATGCGCATTCAGTGTGGATGAGTAGTCAGATTGTATTGTAATTTCAGTGTGTATGTTTATTTTTTTTCTGGGTGTATATATATTCGTATGGTTATGTTTCGTAAGTCGGAGGGGCAGATTGTGTTGATGAAAAGGAATATCAGCAAAAAAATCCTAAATTAAATGCATGAGCATCCCAATGGCTCATAATTGCCGTGATTCCACGTCTTTTTATTCTGTGGTGGTATGAATGTTGACCCAGGCACGAACGAAACGGACCCTTTCTTCAACTCCGTATGGAGTGAGCGCGCGGACTACGACACGGTAAGAAATAAACAATAGTACGAGCTAGCAGAGGTACGGGCAATCGATAATGTGGCACCCAATTATAATTCAGAGCTAGGGCAGGGCAAGATAGTGCGCGTGACGGGGAAAAGGTTACAATCGTCGTGAGGTTTTGTAAGAGAATGGCGCACTAGCGTGGGCCATCGTGGTTGATTAGAGGTAGTATATTGTTACATTGGCGCCGCGACGTGAGGCGTCGCGGTATCAAAGTAAGGCGGAGAGAGAGAGAGAGAGAGTGGGAATATATATTACAATTGCTTATTAAGGAGATAAGATATTAAGTACGTACTTAATTTCCATCTTCTGAATAATGTGAATCATCGCTTGAATTCTCTGTAGTATTAATTACAATGTCATTCACTACAATTTCCATTATCCCGTCTTTTTGCCAGTATTCTTTTTCTAGATATTTTACATGGTTGCAGTAACCTTCCCAGTCCGAAACAGTTACAGCTTCAAACCCTCTGACTGTTAATTCACGTAGATGCGTAGCTGACATGTCCCCGGATATATTGTGTTCCGTAAAATACCTTTTAGTTTTTGCCCATGCCAGCTCAATTGCATTTAAGTCGCAATTGTAGGGAGGAAGACGAATGACTGTGTGATCAGCATCTGTAGCCATTTCATCTATTACGTACTTTTTCCGGCCCGTCTTCCATGAAGAGCTTCATTTTCACACGGAAGCGAGACCTCCAATCAACAATGTCTCCACTTTCTAACAATCGAATCGTAATCGTAATCACCAAAATCCGAATCGAATAAATCACAGGGCACAACAATAACAGCGAAAACGCGAGAACATAATTCATTCGAAAGCAGAGGTAGGCAGCCCTGACAATCTTGCCGTGTCGTTCCGTGTGAGACCAATATTCTGACCAGATCATACCGAGTCGTGCTATGTTGAGCACTAGGGAGTTCAGACGCCAAGAAAAGTCGCGCGACTAGTAGGGGCTCAAGGGGTCTCGCCCCCACCCCACCCCAAATGCCAATGATATCACAGGCACAAACACGCCCACAAAGTCAGAATCAAAGACTTGACACATGTTTCGCTACGTATTTCAACGCGCTGAATCCGAATCTGAAGTCAGAATTGCTCCATCACCCTCAATCAGTGGCGGCTCGTGGTCATACTATTAGGGTGTGCAACGCCTCTCTTCTCTCTCCCACCCTCTCCCTCTCTCTCACACACACACGCATGCCCATACATTACAAGCATACACATATATTCATTTACATAAATAATGACAACTAAAAACAAGGCATCTTATGAATTTTGATTACATGTTGAATAGTTCCTTTTATCAGCAATGAGGGTTGGCCGCATTTCTTTTCACAGCACCCGCTTCGACTTCGCTCGACAAGGACCCCTCCGAAATATTTACAACTTGCGTCGTGTTACCGCATTATTCGGCACTTCCAGAACAGTTTTTTAAAGGATGTCAAGAAACACATTCATTCGAAACTTTTTTACTTGCACTTTTGCTATAGAGTATTTTCCATAAACTCGCTGTACAATATAAGGTTAAAAGTACAAGTTTCTATACCCAATACTAAAGAAGTCTTATTAGTTTGCCGTCTACACTGTTTGCCGAAACGCAAAGGCTGTGTCGCTTCAATAAATGCTGTTTCTTTTCAGTAATTTTTTCTGTGACTTTTTCATTGATGCCATTTTAATATTTTCAACGCTATTCATTGTCCGTTGTACTAACACACTTCACAGAAAAACGAACGCTCTAACTTCGGTTTTTCAAAAGTCAAAACGAATCTAAAGTAGATTATAACATACGTTTACATAATACATTTTGTTTTTCACATGCTTCGGAATGGATCTGTAATTGCAACTCGCTTTAAAATGTGCAAATAGCATTCGATTAACACAATACTTAGGAATGCAACACTGCACAGCAATGCGTTTGCGTTTCGCGCGCTACCGAAGAATTGCTTTGGAAGGGGCGAGAGCTTATTATATTGAAATTGTTATTCGGGGGGGGATGGTACCCATGACCTCCCCTCCCCTTGGATCCGCCACTGCTACAATTATACAACTAGTAAGCTCGTTATCTAATAGGATTTGTTGCGATTTCATTTTTACTTTCTCGTTTACTGAGGGGTTACGTAGTAGAGAGAAAGTTATGTAATGCTGCACGAGAAAACGACGAATTTTCATCAGAAAAAAATTCATTGCCGAACCCTGATAACAAAAAATTGAATAAATCAAGTTGCTAAATTAAGAGAAAAAATCGTCTAACACATGGTGTAGCCAGAATCTCAGTTTTGTGGGTCCTTGATGTCGAAAAACAAATTGAAAGCAAAACGTCCGTTCGTCTGTCTGTCCCTCCGTCAGTCCGTCCCTCCGTCCGTCCGTCTGTGAACACTACTAGCGCCTAAACCATACATTGAATTTTTTCCAAATTGAAGAAACTTTTGTGCGTTTGCCTCTAGTTGAAGCTTTGAGATTTTGAAAAACATTCTTTAAAATTTGGGGGTACTTCACATAAAATCCCTAGACATTTTCAAAATTTTTGAAAAACTGGTGCTAAATATCTTGCAAGAATAATTACGTTGTGGGATATGGATCACGGGATCGGTCAATTAATGAAACACATTCGTTTGCCAACGTTTCGGAATTTGTAATTCCTTCATCAGGGCTACAATAAACCCAATCACATGGAATAAAGACAACTTGTCTGAACAACAACATTAGAAATCACACAATATATGCCATGAATCAACATACGTGAAGAAAAATAAATAAATAAATTATATATATATATATATATATATATATATATATATAAAGGTAATATAAACGGTACACACCTTACTAATACACAAACTGGTCAAACTTCATGTTCGCCTCGAGACCAACTCCAATATAGAGTTGCTAAAGCACAACAAGTCCATTGCAAATCCGATCAGGGCCACGACCCGAAAGTAAGTGAATGAAAAAACAGTGTATTGTCAGGACCATGTGCTGAGCAACTCCATGCGCATGGTTCTGGCATGGAGTTGCTCAGCAATTATTGAAGCCATTAAGAAGAAACATCGTAAACACACACACACCATAATCCCGATAACAGTCATCTGCTTGAATTTATAGATACTCTAAAACAGAAACTAAGCGTTCACAGCCAACGCATGAGACGTTACACCAAAGGTCTAAAGCGGAAAGCAGAGAACAGAGATTTTCTCAAGAGTCAACAGGATTTCTACAGAAAGATGAATGAAAGGAATACAGAAGTGAACAGCTTACCAGAGAAATCTACTTTTGAAGACACTTGGAGTAAAATATGGTCGACGGAAAATCACTTCAACGCCAACGCACCTTGGCTAGAACAGATCAGGAATGTAGCAGCACAGATCACCGAAATGACAACCGGTCAAATCATCCTAGATATTCTACATGAAGTTGTACAGAAACTTCAAAATTGGAAATGCCCTGGATCAGACGGTCTTCATAACTACAGGTTCAAAAAGTTCACCTGCCTCCATGGGAAAATTCTAAATCTCATAAACCACTATCTGAACAATCCTGAAGAAATGCCGCACTTTCTGTGTGAAGGGGTCACATATACGAAGCCAAAAACCAGTGATACTACAGATCCTACGAACTATAGACCAATCACTTTTCTCAATACTTTTTACAGTCATCAGAAGTTGTTTATCAACGGTTATCGAGAAACACTGTGTAGCAAACTCTATCTTAGCCGAAGCTCAGAAGGGATGCAGCAAGGACTCCCTTGGATGTAAGGAGCAACTTATCATCGATAGTATGGTCATGTCGCAAGCATGTAAGAAGAAACGCAATTTATTAACCTGTTTCTTTGATTATAGAAAGGCCTATGACATGGTTCCGCACGATTGGCTCCTCTATGTGCTGTCACTATATCGTGTGAACTCGACAATCGTGAATTTCCTGAAATTCATCATGGGCAAATGGAAGACAACTATTCGTGTCACTTCGAGAAATGAAACAATGGTTACCAAGGAAATAAATATAAAGCGCGGAATCTTCCAAGGCCTGAGCCCTTACTGGTTCTGCTTGGCAATGAACCCGTTGTCGACACTCCTAGAAGACTTGAAATTAGGTTTCGAGAGAGGCATGAGAGGAGACTGAGAGGCACTGAAAGATTGCAAATAGCCCACTTAGCGTATATGGACCACATTAAACTCTACTCTGGTACGATACGTGGCTTAAACATTCAGATGAAAGTTACTGAAGACTTCTCCAGGGACATAAATATGCAACTGGGCATTGATAAATGCAAAATACAACAAATACAGAAGGGTAAACTCACTAGTGAGCTCACATACGAGACTGTTAATGGAGAAACAATCACTGCTCTGGAAGCTCTACAAATACCTTGGGATACAGCAAGGAAATAGGATTGCGCATCATCAACTGAAGGGTATACTGAAAACAGTTTGCCAACCGACTTAAGTCAGTGTTCAAAACTTCCCTCAACTCTCGAAACCACAAACGACTGCCATTAACTCGTATGTTATACCCATTATCACCTTCTCGACGGGTATTCTTAAATGGTCCACAACCGGCTTAGAGGAATTGGAGAGACTTGTAAGAGTTCAAATGACACGCTTGGGTTGTCACCATCCTAAAAGTGCGATCCAAAGGGTCACACTGCCTCGACAAATGGGAGGGCGTGGTATTGTGAAGTTCTCGAATCTCCATGCCAAACAGATAATAGCCATGAGGAAGTATTTCGCAGAAAAGGCATGTACTTCTCGACTGCACAAGGTACTTGTGCAGGCAGATGACAATTACACGTCCCTCAATCTAAAACAAGATATGCAAGTTCATCAGCTCTCTTTGCAGCAAAAGATCGATTCCTGGAAACAGAAAGCACTCCACGGTGCATATCCTGCTGCAGTAGCCAATCCAAATGTCGACCAGGAAATGTCGTACAAATGGCTCAGTATAGGATATTTGTACCCTGAGAGCGAAAGTTTTATAATAGCAATACAAGATCAGGTGATTCCCACAAAGAATTACCTAAAATATATCATCAAAGACCCAGGAGTACTAACTGATGAATGTCGTATGTGTGGTCGAGATCATGAAACCATAAAAATACAATAAAAAAATAAAACCAATTAAAATACAATTGAGGGCAGTGGCGGCTCGTGGATATTCGCACGTTCGCATGTGCGAATGTGGATATTGGCACCCAAATAATAGCGCTGGAATTTTTCTTAAACATTTCTTAATAAGAGGGGAATACAAGTCCTCTCAGAGCGTTTCCAAAACATGTTATTTCAAAACATGCGCCGTTCGGAAGCTGCGATTGACAGTCCGCCGCCAATGGCCTTCGTGACAGCCAGCTAGAGCACACTCGTGAAATGCCAACGAGCCGAGTGTGTCGGTGGCTCCCGCGGGGGTGGAGGGGAAAGAGGGGGAACAATGGTCGCTTATGGGCGCTTGGACATTCGTGAACGAGCCTCCGACCCGAGCGGATCGCTAGTGCGGAGCTCCGTTTCAGTTCTAAGTGAAAGTTATACTTAGTAGTGTTCTCAGCGAGTTGTGTTTTTAGTCTATGTCCTATGACATACCCTCATCAACAGGGCAGGCTATCAGCCAAGCCCTGAATGCAGTCAATAATTGCGACAGCAATTATACATTCAACGGAGCAGTTCCTTCATCACACCACATCGCGGCAGACGGCGATGTCATGGACGCGTCGCCATTGCCAGTTCCCGACCCGAGTAGCAGCGAGGTCGGTGGCCACGCTGCTGCCTTCCACACCGCAACAGCAACAGACGGGCTCGACCACCAGTCAACAGGCAACGGAATACAGCGAAAAAGGTCAGTGGGTGACAATTCAATCCATCAAGACCCAAAAAGAAAGAGTGCGGGTACCGGTCACGATAGTGCGTCATCTGGCCAAAATCAACATTCAGACTACGTGTACAATTTACCAGTGCAAAACAGATTCAGTGAATTAAGTAACTCAACATCTAAAGAAGAAGAAAATAGATTCAGTTATCTAAAAGAAAATATCAGTGAGCAAACACAAAACACTATGAAAATTCCTCCAATATTCGTAGCCAATATCACAAACCTCAATGAATTCATAAAAGAACTAAAAACTAGAGTGACCTCAAATTTCGTTGCCGAAAATAAAAATAATAAAGTGAAAATAGTTGCCAAATCAATAACCGACTTCAGAAACATTGTGAAATACCTAATACACACCCAAAGAAGTTTTCATTCTTACAAAGATCCCACCAACAAAAAATTCTCAGTAGTATTTAAAAATATTAACCAATCAATCTCAGAACCTGAAATACTTCAAGACCTCACTCAACGTCACCCATCCATAGTAAAAGTAACACGATTACAAAAAGACAACAATCCCATCCCGGTTGTAGCAGCTGAATTTAGTGGAAACGAACCTCTAGAAACTATATTAACCATTAAACAAATATGCAACCACCGAGTGACAACTGAAAGAAGACGAAGACCCAACGGCCCCTACAATGTCAAAGATGCTTAGATTTCGGACACTCAAAAAACAATTGTAACCATGTGATTAACTGTGCCTTCTGTTCAGGAAATCATTACTCTGTAACTTGCCCACAAAAACTTCAAACTCCTATTTGTGCTAACTGCAAGGGAAACCACCGTGGGGATATTAGAAATAATAACTGTCCTTATTTCAAAGAAATATATGAAAAGAAAACCTCCACCTCAACCTTCAGAAATAAAAGTACCCACCAACAGAATTCAACACCTCCCCACTCAAATGATTCACTCGCTCACTTCCCAAACTTACCGAAAACCCTACCACTCCAAAACTTCTCTTCAATCAACAACAAAAACCATAACCAAAATATATCCTCAAACCAATCAAACACCCATTCAAGAAATTATCATCAAGCCTCCCTAGCAGACAACTCTCTCATAAATACAATCATTAATACAATATCATCATGTATCGTAAACTTCATAAATTCATTGATCCCTACAGTCATTTCAGCAATCCAAAACTCAGTCACCTCGTTTCTAAGTAATAATAATGCAAGTGCTTCTCCCTAAAAATTTAACACTCATAAACTGGAACGCAAATGGCATCCTAAATAAAAAAACAGAGTTAATAAATTTCCTGCACTCCTTCAAAATAGACGTAGCATGCATAACTGAAACCCATCTCAAAGCACGAAATAAACTTTACATTCCGGAATATACAATATATAGAGCAGATAGAACAGAGAACAACGGAGGAGGAGTCCTAATTGCAGTAAAATCCACTATAGAGCACCACCAGATAAATACCGTTCACACACCCGGCTTAGAAACCATAGCAATCAGACTAATTATAAATAGCCACGACTGGAACATAATATCAGCCTACAAACCTCCCACAACAAAAATAGTTGATGCTAATCTACTAAATTTATTTCAACCCCAGATAAGTACATTAGTATTAGGAGACCTTAATGCCAAGAATACTAACTGGGGATGCCAAGCAAACAACCATGATGGAAAAATACTTGAAAAAATAATAAATCAAAACAACTTAAAAATAATATCCACAACAGAACCCACATATTACCCTTACGACCGACTCAGAAATCCAGATATTCTCGACATAGGCATTACTAACTCCAGCACTCAATTTTATTCAACGCCGGTTTTTGAACTTGACTCGGACCACATACCAGTTCTAATAACCTCCCATCAACTGCCTCCACCTCATTCCCCAACGCCCAAACCCAACACACTCAAAATTAACTGGCACAAGTTTCAGAACATCATAAGCAGTGCTATCCCCAAAATTAAAATATTAAATAGTCCAATTGAAATTGAAAATGCCGTAACTTACCTAAACACACTAATACATTCCACCCTACAAACTTCACAAATTAAACAAAAAAAACAACCTAAATGCAACAAGGACACAATATTGCCGCAGGAAATACTACATGCCATAAAAATAGAAAACAAAACTAGAAGACTGTGGGCCAACTTAAGAACCCCAGAAATTAAGTCCGAACTCAATACAATTACCAACATAGTCAAAAGATTAATTAAAAAGCACAATGCCCAACAATTCCACACCAAAATTGAATCGCTGAACACTAAAAACAACTCAATATGGATCTTTACCAAAAAATATTAAATAAAAAAACAATAATCCCCCCATTAAACCAAACAGTAGGAAAAGCATACACTTCAATTCAAAAAGCGGAAGAATTAGCCACGTATTTCGCCTCAACATTCACAACTAACACAACTAAACCCCATCCCGAACATAAAACAATCACTACAGCAGCAGAACAATCGGTATATGGACCTCATCATAGAATTCAATACATTTCCCCAAAAGAAATCACACAAATAATTAGAAAACTACCAAATAAAAAATCACCAGGTCACGATAAAATAAACAATTTGATACTAAAAAAGCTACCCCCACCAGCAATAGCCTATATAAATAATATATACAACTCTTGTTTCAGAATAAGTCACTTCCCTTTTGCCTGGAAACATGCAGTTATTATCCCAATTCCTAAACCGAATAAAAACACGGCAAATGTCACCAGTTACAGGCCAATAAGCTTATTACCCTCTCTCTCTCAAAAATTTTTGAAAAGATAATTCTAAAAAGACTGACCAAACATATAGCTTCTACTAATCTCATACCAAAAGAACAATTCGGCTTTACGAAACGTACTTCAACGCAACACCAATTATTAAGAATCTCGGAACATTTATACTCATCATTTCAAAAAAAATATCATACAATAGCTATCTTCTTAGACATATCACAAGCATTTGATAGAATCTGGCACCAAGCATTAATATGCAAAATCAAAAAAAGCGGTACCCCATACTACTTAACGGAAATCATTAAGAAATTCTTAGAAAACAGAACATTCTCAGTAGCAGTAAATAATCACCACTCAAACCCCAAAACAATAAACGCAGGCTTACCCCAAGGATCCCCCTCTCACCAACTCTTTTTAACATATATGTAGCAGATATTCCGAAGTTGCACCCCATACAAATAGCCCAGTTTGCTGACGACACAGCAATTTACTCATCCGGAACCTCACTCACAGCAATCAAAAATAGAATGCAAATATATATAAATCTAATTGAAAGCTGGGCAGCAAAGTCAAAAATAAAACTCAATCCAATTAAAACTGCAGCTAAGATATTCACACTAAGACCATATACCTCTCCTCCCCCATTAACATTAAACAATGAAACGATAATCTGGTACCCATCAAACAAGCCAATAAAATACTTAGGTCTAAACATTGATACAAAACTAAACTGGAAACATCACATTGACAATAAAGTAATACAGGCAAAAAACAAACTATTACAATTAAAACCACTAATCAATAGAAACAGCCATCTACCATATGACACCGCACTCGTAATATATAAAACAATAATCAGACCCCTCCTACTGTATGCATGCCCAATATGGCTAAATGCAGCTAGAACCAATCTTAACAAAATCCAAATTATACAAAATCAGTTCTTAAGGACAATTACCAACGCACCATGGTTCATATCTAATGCACAGCTCCATAAAGAATTCAATCTCCAACCCATAACCCAGCACATTCTATACCTATCCACCCAATTCTATTCCAACCTAATGCAGATACCAAATTTAACCGGATTCAACCTAGCCAGAAACCCCACCCATTCCACAAGAATAAAAAATAAGTACCCTTTCCATATATTCCAACAACAATTTTTCGAAATGGACTCTGATTAGAGGTGACCATTAGATTTCCTCGACCGCAATGCTAGTTGTAAGATTAATTTTAGTTTAGTTAGTAAGTCAACAAACATATGTAGAGTTAATGTAACTGAGCTATGTAAATCATCAAGGAAAACAATAAATA
>BLKR01010468.1:0-55401 GCA_011170035.1 Teleogryllus occipitalis | reverse complement strand
ATACTTATGAAACAAAAATGATACTTAGTGGAGTCTTATCCCTTATCCTGCTTTACATAAAGAAATCGACTCATTACCACGAGATCATGAACGATTATTTCATGCTTTTGCTGAAGAAATATCCTAATTCCCCATCGTTACGCCACTGATTTCAAGAAAAAGTGCACAGTCATTGAAAGTACGTTTCTCCGATCCCCCAAAAGGCGTCGGGTGTCCCCGGAAGCGAGTTTCTATTTCTGCCCGTGTGACGCGTGGTGTGTGACGGTGTGCGCAGGTGTGCACTTCGACACGAGCAGCACGTCGCTGGTGAACGAGATCACGACGGCCATCAAGGTGTACGCGTACGGCGTGGAGGACTTCGTGAGCGACCCGCGCAACGCCAACCTCTCGCTCAACACGCAGCTGTCCTGCGAGGGCGTGGGCGACTCGCGCTGGAAGACCGGCGACCGCTTCTACCGGTGAGTGGCTACGCGGCAGCGCAGCGCTTTTTCATCTCCCTCCGTCTCTCTCTCTCTCTCTCTCTCTCTCTCTCTCTCTCTCTCTCTCTCTCTCTCTCTCTCTCTCTCTCGCTCGCTCGCTCGCGCGCGCGCTCTCTCTGTCTGTCTCCGTTTCTCTCTCTCTCCTTTTCTCTTTTCCGTTTCTCTCCCTCCATTTTTCTCCCTCCGTCTCTCTCCCTCCGTGTCTCTATCTCCGTCTCTCTCCCTCCGTCTCTCTTACCCCGTTTCTCTCCCTTCGTCTCTCTTCCTCCGTCTCTCTTCCTCCGTCTCTCTCCCTCCGTCTCTCTTTCTCCGTCTCTCCCTCCGTCTCTCTCCCTCCGTCTCTCTCCCTCCGTCTCTCTCCCTCCGTCTCTCTCCCTCCGTCTCTCTCCCTCCGTCTCTCTCCCTCCGTCTCTCTCCCTCCGTCTCTCTCCCTCCCTCTCCCTCCCTCCGTCTCTCTACCTCTCCCTCTCCCTCTCCCTCTCTCTCTCTCCGTCTCCTCCTCCGTCTCCCTCCCTCCGTCTCCCTCCCTCCGTCTCCCTCCCTCCGTCTCCCTCCCTCCGTCTCCCTCCCTCCGTCTCCCTCCCTCCGTCTCCCTCCCTCCGTCTCTCTCTCAATCCATTTCTCACTCAATCCATTTCTCTCCCTCTGTTTCTCTCTCTTCATTTCTCTCTCTCTCTCTCTCTCTCTCTCTCTCTCTCTCTCTCTCTCTCCGTTTCTCTCCCTCCGTTTTTCTCTAGCTCGGCAAAGCGACGCTCAGCGATACGCCCTTTTGGGCATTGAACGTATCAGGAGTAATCCTCTATTGAATTTTTGTCTTTTTTTATCTCGGCACGTCGCAATCAGTGTCTTTTATTTCTTCGGCCAGGGGCTTGACGCTGTTGGTAACGAAGGTTTCCAACAGGTCACCCGTCCAAGAATCCGTGATGTCTCGAATTGCAAAACTTCCATGATTTCACGGAGCGTAGTTGAGTAGTTCAGCTAACGGTGTCGACTTAAAAATAAATAAGTTTTTTCATTCACTTATTTCTATTTAACATTTTTGTAACCATTGTAACCAGAAATTTCGGGGAATCAAACTATTTTTCTTTAATTGAGAACAGTAGTTTCCTAATAAAATGGATTATGATTTTCTGTAATGCATTCAACTCTATACAAGAATATAAAATACAGGTCTAAACGTTGGAAAACGCAACGAGTGTACATATCGACTAAGAGTTATTAATGAAACGAGTAGTTAATAATTCAGCAACGGTTTGAAACAAAATTCTGTTGGAATTTGCTGGCCTGGACGGCCGAATTTCTCAAGGTGGCAGTGCGGTGGTGATCTCTGACGAAAGGATAGCAGGTTCGAATCCCGCAGGGCATGAATGATAACCCTTGCTGCGGGCATAGTGTTCAAACCACCCATCCTGTCGCCTCCTTGTATTACATACTTGTGAGTGGCGTGGAGCATCATAGGTGAGAATGTGAGACCAGTGCCACCGTCTGTGCTCAGGGCGGGCGTCCAAGCTACGGGCACCTGGCGCTACGTAAATGCGATGTGTCCCCGTTCCGCAAACACCGGACCAACCTGATGTATTCTGCCTTAAATTTTCATTGGCTTCCTCATACAGGTTCGTCATTCACTCGTCTCAGAAATGCCTTGGTAACTAAAAGTTTGCCATCCCAATTTATACAGCTTTACAATAATAAAAAGATCGTCAAATCTTTCAATTCAGCAATTCAAATTCTCGCAGGTAACCAATTCGAGTAATGGATACTTTTTGGTTCTAACAAAGTACGAAGATATCCTGTATAAATTATTTCACTTTTAAGTTCCTTCACTGTAAGAGTTCATTTCTCCACGCAATCGAGAGAAATGGTATAGCCGAATAGGGCTAGGCCCCACCACGCCACGCCACGCCACGTCACGCCCCACCCCGTCCCGTCCCTCCCCGCCCCGTCCCGCGCTGGCCCTGCCCCTCCAAGTCCCACCTCACGCCTCGCTGGTCTTAATAGGTTGGTAATCTCCACCCGTGTCGCTCGATCGCTGAGATGAGGAAAGCCTTAGAGGTGCCCAATGAAGAAAGAGGAAGATTCTTCGCCTCCCCCTCTCTCCCTCTCTCTTTTTCTCTCTCTTCCTCGTCCGTGTGCTCCCACCCCCTCATCGACTGATCTTCGCACCTCAGAGCGGGACTTTATTAGCAGCACCGGTGGTAGAATGGTATCATCGTCGTAATTAGTACTCTTAGTAAAAGCAGAGATGGCCTGGAATAAAATTCAGGAAAGCTTGTCTTTGTTTAAATAAGCATCAGATGCCAGTTAAACATCTATAATTTCTAAAATCTGCGTAGAACTTGTACATGTTCCTGCACTACTTCACACGACGATATTAAAATCTTGTAAACATGCAATACGTAGGATACGTTCATTAAACAGGCTACTGGGTTAATCCTGCAAAAATAATGGTATATAACTAATTTTCGAGCTATTCATAAGAAACAATTAAATTTCTTCCGTTATGGTTATGAAATATATTAATACAACATTAAACGTAAGGTTAAATATTTCTTTGCTTCCAGTTTCTATTTGTATGAATTTACATTGTTATTGAAATAGTAATTAAACGTCAAATCACTGTGAAACAACTCTGTGTAACTCCGCGTCCACACTCAAAGCTGAACAGTAATGCAGAAGCTACTGATATTGCTTCTGGCTTATTGAATTGTCTCGATCAGCTTTTCACGCAATTTCCTCCAATTATGTATAATGTAGTCTCTTGAGATTCAATATTCTGCTCCTGAACAATAAATATATATTTTCCCCGTATCAAATGGCAAATAAATACTTTTACTTTTAGCAATCATCTTCAGTCTCTTCATTTACAAAATAAGTGATCATTCGAGCAAAATATTTCATTAGTAGAGAAAGAAATATACTATATTTTAACATAATTGCAAGTTTAGAAGAGCGTTCAATGTAATACTAAATATAAAATGTCCCTTGGTCTTTTGACAATCCCTTAAAACAGATACTATTCTAAAGGATATAGCCGAATACGGTGGTGAAAAGTGCCCCAGATCAAATCTATAACCGTATGAAAGAGAATATAAAATGGCATAGATTTAAAAAAATCAATTTTCTATGGCAATCTTCCGGAGATACAATGAGAAACGTGTTTTTAACGTTTTATTTTTCCTCAGCTTCTATTGCATGAATCAGTGTGATAAAAATTACGAAAAGAAATACAGGAAAAATAGTTGAATTTGAAGATATTTTGTCAAACAATTTTGGCGCCAAATTCGAATAGAAAATATAAATATTTTTTTGAAAAATTGAGAAATTTATTTTTGATGTGGTAACGTTGGAGTACTGTCTCAGATTTTTCCCTAGAATGGGTTTCATAATATTCTACAACATATAGTTTTTCAGACTTTAAAACAACGTGGGCGATAATGAAATATAATTAAAACCAATTTTATCAGCTTAAAAAATTGAAAGTCGTGCCAAAATGTGCTCAAAAAACATTTTTAAGGATATTTAAACTCAGGTTCGATCACAACTTATAAACACGAAATACTACGATACATCGATTATGTAACAAAATCGATATGAAAATTCGGAAAATACAGTATTTACAATATTGTAAGATTTATTTCTTTATTGTGGTACCTAATATTACTGAAATTAATCTAGCAATCTAGTTTTTTCTCTCTAATAGGAGATATAAAAATCTTTATATTGGATTTTGTGATTATTTTAATATCACATTATTTTGCAGAACGAATATCATTTACTAACAAAATTACTCGTTCTTGTGCAATGGATTGAACATGACCCATATTGTCGATATTTATACATCTGACTACTATTAATATATGAGCTAAAACTATTACTCTTACGTTTTGTGCGCATAGATTAATAATTTGTGAGGTAGGAATTGAGGTTGTGTGAATGCTGAATCCATTTTGAATAAAGGAGTTTCTCTAAATAATTAGTGAACGCTTGTTTAGCCTGCAGAGAAGCGTGGTCTCTTGCTGTGTCTCCCACAATTCCGAAGCGCGCAAACTAGGGTTCCAAGGGTTGGGAGGCCTTGAGAAGGCAATTAAAACAAGTATTCCGCAAAGCCTACTTGGTTGCTAATTACCTGATGGAGGGTCTCTGGATTGCTGGAGATTGCTGTTGTAGCGCTAACTACCTTGTGCGAGCATACATACGTCCTCTGCCGCATCTCCAGCTCTTAAGGCGGTCTCGTTATAAATAAGTGACTCTAGAAATTATTTTCGTTCATATATGCAGATTATGAAACAGCGATAAAGATGTTTTTAAGGTTTAAAAGTAGTAAAAACTGTATTTGCAGCCTGTGAGAAATGTAATTTCTTGACCTCCGAATTCTTACTCCCTCACTTTTCATTGTAGTGAACCTACCTTGCTCCAGTACTTCTAACGCATGCTGGCACCAGATGATTGCCGCATTTGAATTGTTTTCATTTGTATTGTTTTTCCAACGTTGTGAATGTTTGTGGTGGCTAGTACATTGGAGAGTGAGCACACGATGGCACGTATTAATTTTATTAATAGTATGTATTAATATTACGTATTAATTTTATTAATAGATTTCGATTAAATTGTTTGACCACTGGTGACGGTGACCATTCGTCATGCGATTAAAATCAACAGCACGCACCCACAGATGTTGGGCTCGGACTGATGTGCTGACTTTGATCTTGTTGCTCCGACTCTGAGATCTCGGGGATAAGGGCAACTCTAGGTCGGCAATAGTGTGAAGATGTTCAGGCATAAACAAACACGTCTTTCTTCAACGTGCATTGTCTGATGGACAAATTCTTGTTTATTGAACTCCATCTCATTTTACATTAACAACAACAATCCATGAGCATTTATTTTCTCTTTTCCTTACACCCTTTCATTAGTTATCTACTAGATTAAGGTTTGCAATGAAAATGCCAAGTGTCGTCTTTCTCATATACGATCATGCTTTTCGAGTAAGCATATTGCTGAGAGGTGGCTCAGGGCATCAACTGATGTCACTGCAGTGACTCTGACCGGGAGGTCCTAGGTTCTAGTCTCGACGTTGACAGGGATCAGTCGCTGCCTGGAGGAGAATTCTAGCGGTCGGGTGCTCTGTTCGGAAGTTTTCCGCGGTTGCTCCGATCAACACCAGGCGCATGCTGGAGAAAACCCTAAGAAAACGGGCACCGGACCACGCGCGATCTTTCCGTCCTATTCCTTGTTCTATTCTCACCCTTTACACACACACACACTTACATGAACTATCTTACAACTACCATTCATGCCGGTAGACCGGGAGCTTGCCCGGCTGGGACGGCGCCCCGCTTCAGCTGGTGGGAGGTCTCTCGTCGACGAACAATCAGCAAACCGACGGTTAGTTCGGCGGTGGATTTCGCCATCCAGCAGGGGAAGATCACCGTCACAACCGCAATAAAAGCATACACAACACTTACGGGACCAATTACCTTTGCAGTTGCTGCCCCCGAAATCACTCACCAATCAATGATATATGGATATAATGATCCTATATTCATATTTCATTGTAAATATTTACATTATATCATTTATTTTCTTATTTTTATAACTTTAAAATATTCTTAAGCACAATGAGTTTCTTACTTATTCGTGATGAAAAAACAGAAAAACTACATACTTTTGTTCAATGTATGTAGTTGTGTCAAGCTGCATATAGTTGTGACTCTTTATATACGCTAGCGGAACCCGGCAAACTCCCCATTTCTCCTTCCCTCTCCTTTTTCTTCTCCCTTTCTCACTCTGTTTCTCTCTCTCCGTCTCTCGCTCCGTCCCTCTCTCACCGTCTTTCTCCGTCTCTCTCTATCACTCTCTCTCCGTTTCTCTCTTCGTTTCTCTCTCTCTCTCTCTGTTTCTCGCTCTCCGTCTCTCTCCCAGACTTTCTCTCCGTTTCCCTCTCTCTCCGTTTCCCTCTCTCTCCGTCTTTCTCTCCGCCTCTCTCTCCCTTTCTCTCTTTCTCTTCTTTTATCTCTTTCCGTTTCTCTCTCTCCTCGTTTCTCTCTCTTTCCGTTCTTTCTCTCCATCTCTCTTTCCATCTCTATCCGTCACTCTCCGTTTCTCTCCACTTCTCTCTCTCCGTTTCTCTCGCCGTTTCTCTCTCTCCGTTTCTGTCTCTCCGTTTCTCTCCCTTCGTTTCTCTCTCTTCGTTTCTCTCCCTTCGTTTCTCTCCCTTCGTTTCTCTCCCTTCGTTTCTCTCCCTGCGTTTCTCTCCCTCCGTCTCTCCCTCCGTCTCTCTCTTTCTGTCTCTCTCCGTCTCTCTCTCCGTCTCTCTGTCCATCTGTCTCTCTTCGCCTCTCTCTCACTGTCTGTCCATCTGTCTCTCTTCGCCTCTCTCTCACTGTCTGTCCATCTGTCTCTCTTCGCCTCTCCCTCACTGTCTGTCTGTCTGTCTCTCTCTCTCTCTTTATCTCTGTCTCTGCATCTCGCCGTTCCTCTCATTTACATTTAGTTGTAAATTCTGCACGTGTCTATTCTTAATTGAGACATTGAGAAACATTTTAAAAGGTTCTTGGGTAGAAAAAAGCATACAGGTTAATAAATTACTCGTTCTTGTATATAAACACTTGATATAAACTGGAAATTTCAGTATTGATTTTCTGAGTGAATCTCACGAAAACGAGCAGTTTCTCAATTTACTTCATTCTTTTAATTTACATATTACAGTGAATGTAATGACATACACGGAATACACTTAAATGACAAAAAGCATTAAATCAAATGATACTCAACAAACCACTACTACATACGAAATAATAATGAATAATCTGGGATACAGTGACCACGATGCACAAATTCGTACAATTACAAATAACATGAACACTGACACAATAAATAATACACGCATGTGCAAAGCATTCACTAAAGTTAACATAAAATTATTTACGGAATAATTGCTGAAGGAATCATGGCACGCAGTTTAGAATGCGGTTGACACAAATAAAAAATACAGTTTATTTTTCAAAGCTTTCATTTTACTTTAACGCATGCTTTCCTCTTTTAAAAAAATTAAACATTTCACAGAAAAGTAATACTTGGATCACACAAGGAATTAGAACATCGTGTAAAAACAAACGAACCCTTTACTTTATTTCTAAACTAGCTGACCCGGCGAACTCTGTTCCGCCTTAACAGCCGGTCCCATCTTTTTCTCGCGTCGCACTCACTGTGAGAAACTGTACTATCCTTGTTGCACCCGTGATAATAAAGCAATTGCAGATTTGTGTTTTTCTCTCAAACAAAGAAGAATTTAAAATAAAACGCTCTGATATTAAATAGATAATTAAAAAATCTATTACGTAGCAGAGCGTTTTTTTTGGAATTGATTTTTGTTTAAGAGAGAAATACAAAGCTGTCATCATAGGGACCGGCTGTTAAAGGCAATAAATAAGCAGATTTTGGAATTTATTAAGTTAAATTGTTTATTAGAAAATACAAATAAAAAAATTAAGTAGATTAATCATTCATTATTTTCCTGTAGTTTGGTGCATAGGTTGCACTCTTCAGTTAAGTACCTTGTAATACACGACATTTTTTGTTTTATTATCAGGCACAAAAACAAACAACGCAGATCTTCCGACCCGTGAACATGCCACTATAATTGACCATGGGAAAAACATGGATATTCTAGGTTCAAACCACAAACATTCGAGGATTGGCCTTGTGATTTGTTGATGGTCATGGCGAATGCAAGACGGATCGGAAATTGAAGTCTTTTAAATTGAAACGTCATATCGCTATCATTATCGCCTTCTGTTATCAGTGCGGCGTTATAACAATGGGTTACAACAGGCAACAATGACCGCTAACGTGCGAAATCACGTGAAAACGTGCGTTCTCACACAGGAACGCTGTCTAACGGGATAAACAGTATCCTATGTCCGTCTCCTGGCTCAAAGCTTCCTGCTCACCAATTTTCAGCCAAATCGGTACAGCCGTTCTTGAGTTATAAATAGTGTAACTAACACGACTTTCTTATATATATATATATATATATATATATATATATATATATATATATATATATATATATATATCATGACGTATTACCCGGTTTCCATGTCTACTTTCGAGAATACAAAAGAATTTAAAGTAGAATAATATTTCAGGCAACAATAATGAAAAATAATGAGGATATTTTGAACGCTAGTAATAAAACTAAAGCAATGTGGAATGTTGTAAAAAATACAATCATATCATCTCGATACCTTGTAGAGAACGTTGTTTTAAAGGACAACGTAAGTAATCCGGAAAAAGTTGCAAATCGTTTCCAGAATCGCTTTTCCAGAACCAACACTTTTCTAGAATCGCGGCTGATCTCACGAAGGGACTAAAACCACAAAATCAAACATCATACGCTTCCCAAAAAATTTCCGACACGACGTTTATTTTCTAACTTATTTCAATGAAATTCTCAGGATAGTCAGTAAACTAAAAAATAAATATTCATCTGCTTTAGATGAATTTCCGGACTGTTAATTAAAAACCTGTGCACCTGCCTTTATACACCCGTTAACTCTTATTTTCAATGCTTCATTATGTACAGGAGTTTTTCCAGATATTTTCAAAATGTTGTTTTAATATTATTTTTTCTAATAGTTTGGATTGCGTGGGAAGCAGACTGATTGGTCGGTAGCCGTTGGTTGGGGATGCATTCTTGTTTGGGTTTTGTACCGGAAGAATGATTGCATGTATTCATACTTGTGGAAAATAACCTAGTCTGAGGCGAGAGTTGAAGATATTGGTCAAATATGCGATGGCTGTTGGGGGAAAGTTTTTTAATATTAAATTATTAATTTTATCATATCCAAGGGCTTTCTTGACAGGTAGTGATTTGATGATTTTATTTATTTATTTAGGCGACGTAGTGTATTTTATGATGTGGCCCATATGTCTGTTCGTTTACTGTTTTACTGATTGTGAGATGACTAGGGTGCGGTTTAGTATTATTTAGGGTGAATGTGGATCCAAAGTAATTTGCTTGCTCTTTGGCTTTCTCAGCAGGCGTATACACTTTTCCTGTGGAAGTGTCTATTGGGAGATGGTATTATTTTTTCTTCATATTTTGTTTATGAGTTGCGAATGGGATTTTTGTTAGTGTTTAGTATTTATTTATTTATTTAGTCAGAAATACTAAATCTGTATGTGATGTATGGGGAGAATCTCAAGTTTAGTGATTAAAGTAGAGTTTGACATACCTGATTGTTAATGTTTTTGATTGATTTACCTACAATTTTTATTAGTACGTTAAGTCCTAGTTTTAGCCCTGGTGTTCTTATTTGTGACCATAGTGGCAGGTTTTGTTTTTGATTTGAATTAGTTTCACTATTTCTTGGTGAATTTTATATTGTTTATAATTGTTGGTACACTGGTTTTAATTCGGGGTCTTTAATGGTGGTGTGTAGTATGGTGGTTGGTTGATTGTTTGCTGTATTTCTAGTAGGTTGAAGAGATTTTGAATTTAGATATTGTCGAACTAGTTATCGTTTGGCTTTCTTTATAGTCAACTTTTAACGTATTTGGATTTGATACTCGGGCGCGGGGTGGGGGTATTTATTGTGCGGTCATTAAGACCGGAATGTAATCCCATAAATTAATTTAAGTGTTTGTGATTCCGATATCACGGATATCGGGATTTCTTAAACGACCATGGGGGTAATATGTGGGGCCTAGATGTGAAATTATTTTGAGAGTAGTGCGATTTAGTATATGATCTAATATTTTCCCATTTTCGTTGATGTTCGAACAACCACAGTTGGTATTTTTGGCATTCAAGTACCGTGTTATTTAGTTGAAATAGTTGATTAATGTTATCGAGGTCTAGTTAATGCTTTGGTGGATTGTATGTTGCAATTATAGTCCATATATTATTTTTCATTGCTGAGTTAATGGCAAGAGTTTCATATTACCGGCACAAGAGAGAATTATTGGGTAATGTTGAATATTTTTATGAATGGCTATTAGCACTCCTCTTTTGTTTAGGTTTCTGTAGGCTCTGTAAATTGAGTAGTTTGGGATAAAAAGTTGGTTTTTTCCTTAAAGTGGGTTTCTGTGATGCAAATTATATCTATACGGTGTGAATTTAAGAAGTGTATTGGTTATATTTCTTTATTTGTGAGGCAGTTAGGATTTCAATTGAGAGAGTAAAATCTTTACGGTGTTGTATTGCTATTTTTGTCTTGACTTTATATGATTATAGCGAATGTGTGTTTCTGACATTGATTATATAGGATGTAATTGCATTAATTATTGAGTTTATAATGGGATAGTTGTGGTATGTTTCTTGAATAAAGTTTGTTGTATTTGAATTGTTGATTAGATACGAGTGGGCCTGGGATGTGGCGCTACTAATATGAGTGAAATTGTTGAAAATTGGTTTTTGGTGGAAGAAAAGGAAAATGGGAGTTTGTAGTGGAGTGAATTTGTGGGAAAAATCTTTGGTTTCTACTTTAGGGTTGTTTTGGTTGACATTTTTTCTTTTTTAATGTATTTCTTTAGGTAAGGACAGCTGGAGTCTCGATTATTGACCTTGTCAAATATTATTGGCCTTGCCAGTTACATTTTGGTACTTGATCACGATTAGGACAAGTTCCCGAATAGCGATTACCCGTGCAAAAAGCGCAGCTAATTGAGTGTTTCACTTATTCTTTGAATGGCCATAATCCAGTCGCAGCTGGCGTTGTTTGGGACCTTGTGTTTTTTTTTATTTCTGCATTTACTCTTTGGTATATTCTTAAAGGCTACAATATTGTCTATTGGTTCTTACCCTGAAAAAATGGCTGCAACTGTTGATATATGTTTGTTTTCTTTGCACAGTATGGTGATTTTTATCAGTGATAGAAAGCGTTGTTTTAAGTCTTGATATAATTCTTGGTTGACGTTCTTGAACACTACATATAAATTTTTATTCAACGGGTTTTTGAAGGAGTGAAAACTTCGATGAGTGTGAATTATATACCTTAAGTTTCAGAAGTCCGTAGGTGAGTTTGCACTTATTTTTATTGTATTTTTTATCTGCAATGGAGTTTGAGGTAACTTTAGATTTCAGTTCTTTGATGAATATATTAAAATTGGTGATGTCTGCTACTGTGATTGGTGGCATTTTACTGGGGTTTTCACTTTGATCATCAGGAAAGTCGTTATTATGAGAGAATCTATTTTCAGTTGATTGCTTACCAAGTTCACTGAGAGGTCCCAACCTATTTTTGACCGGTACATTAATTAATAGAGAGTCAGATTTTGTAATTTGATCACTGTAACTATCGTGATTGCTACTAACTTTTTGTTTTTTTCGCTCTATATCATTTTCTGTCACTGACCTTTTCTGGAGTGTGTGGAGTCTTTTGGTAGCTGAACGGTTGAGGGCTGGCTGAGGTGAATCGGTTCCTTGCCATTAGTGCCGGGGGTGTTATGTTGATTGATGTTATCCAACGTCACCTCAAATTCGTGTTCGGTGAATTGATTTGGATTATCTTGGATGAAACTATTCATTGTTGCTGGCTGGTTCTCACTGTTATTAAGAACAAGCAATGCAGAACTTATGACGTCGCTTGTTGGACGGTCATGGCTGCATGCCATTCACTACACCAGGCTTCTCAAGGTCACGGGCAAGGTAAAAAGCTTACTAGAGCTCGCGGGCGCTGCTGCCGGAGAAATTGGCGCAACATTTACATGTAATGGGTATACAAATTCCTCCGCAGTGGCGGTACGCCACTGGATACCTGGCCCACGACAGTCCTCGGGAAAAGTTACTTGACAGCTACAGCCACACATTGTCTATATTAATTCCCTTTTTCCTTTTAAAGCAAAGAAATTATTCATTAAAATGAAATAACATATCAGTCCAATTTCAAATTCTCAATTAAGAATACTGTAATATTTTAAAAAACTGAAACAAAAGTATCGTGATTTTGTAATCTTGTTTACTGTTGTACTGTGTACTGTTAAGAGTGAAATAAAAGCATAAACTTTCTACCTTCAGGTCAGAAGGTTTAACAGACAAATAGTCTTGTCTGTTAAAAGCGCTGTCCGTCCATAAGCGATACCTGTTAACTTATAGAGTCTTCTTAATTTATTTCACATTATTGCTAAATACAATAAATAAGTGAATGATTTAACAACACAACTCAAAACGGAAAAAGAAAAGAATTCGCCATTCAAATATATTCCTATCACTTAGCAAAGATGTTTATGTAAGTGAGAATTCAGTAAGAAAGTAAACATTAAATATTAATAAGTAGTGAAAAAATATAAACGTAATAGAATTCTCGGTTATTTGATAGAAAAAATCTGGCAGCTACATATTTTCTTCTGAAGCCACTATTCACTGCCTCGCGCCGCTTCAGCTTGCGAATGTACACCCCGAGTTCGGAGACAGGGGAAGTTGCCCGTGCCCGTACGAGCGTCAGGCATTCGAGTTGGGCAAGTAGCTCGTGCGGGCGTGGTTTGGCATGCCTGCACTACACTGATTTGCACTGAGTCGCAATTCACCGGAGTTATTTCCATGAAGTATTTATCAGTAGCGCTTGAATGGTTCACTTGACTAGTTCATAAATTAGTATTGTCCGGATGCGACGCGTGACTCCCCGCCACTCCGTTAAATGGAGTTTAATCGCAACAGATCTGACAGAGTCGCACTGCAGAGCTCTGACTAGCTCACCCCACCACTGTAGGACGAAGAATGCCAATATTCGTAAGCAGTATCAAAGGTTTAGTGATTTTAACCTTTGCCGTAGACATTGTAAAATTAAGATCAGAATTATTGCAGATTGAAGTTGCGGATGCACAGACCAATATCCGTCTTACAAGAGTAGACCAAATATCATTGATTTCATACGACGAAAATTATCGCTTATTTGATTCTCCTAATAAAATGTGGTTTATTCCCTATTCGTCCTCTACCTATCACCCCAGAATTCTGCGTTGCGCAGACTCGGAAGTTGTTTAATCTTATAAGGATTGATTGATTCATTGATTGATAGTGATTCCGGGCGCGTCAACTAATATGGTCGCCCAGTACGTGTAGTGCGTGTTGTTGCTCGGTAGGTGGCGGTGATCTTCCTGCGCTCTATGGCGAGATCCGTCGCCGAACAACTGTCGGGTAGCGGGTTTAACCTTAATAGGTAAATTGATATTAAAACGTTTATATAATTTAATGAAATTCGAAACGCTTTATTTGCGCCCTCTTCGCGGCTTTTTCAAGTTTTCGAACTCTTGGGTCCTCGCTCTGACAACTTGTCGTCAACATTCTGTATCCTCCACGTGCTGCAAATCGTTGTCACGTTCTGTCGGCTCTACAGAGTTCACCTCCCCACTACTTCCCCACCACCGACAACCCTCCCCGAGCCGAGATGCGACCGCCGCAGAGCTGTGAGGGTTGCTAATTCGATTTAAATAGTGTGACTTTTGACTTTATCAGCCGGACGCGATTATCCAATCGGGAGCGTCGTTACGGCTTTATTGTCGCTTAATGAAGCTCCCCGATTGGACAATCTCGTTCCAGTTCATCGTACCTCAGAAGGCACTCTGTTTATATTAGAGAATAGAAGTTAGGTTAGACCTACAGGTTTGCTGTAGGTGTACGCTCCACCCGAGGCAACGCTGCGCTGTCGGGAAGAACCGCTCCCTTAGCGGGCTGTGGTGTTGTGCATCTGCCCTGCACTACCGAAATGTCGCGCGAGGGAGTAAGAGTCGAGAAGTGCCAGCGTGTCTGTTTGTTAAAGGCGTATCGTAAATTTAACGTATTTTAAAATAAATTTTTATTATCCTTGTTTGACAATTATTGTCTTTCAAGGGTTTTTATGTTACATAGTATATACAATCATTTTTTAATGCGCATAATGATTTCATGCACAAAGTGAAGACAATACTGAACAGTCGTTCTCTGGATATTTAATTTTTACAGGAAACCGTAACCGTTGTTACACTCGTATATTTACCCCATTCCATCCCCCAGCGTAGATAAATCTGCGTTGCCTTCCCCGCATCAAATGTCAAGGAGAGGCACACGCCCTCTCTCCCCCTCGATCCCTTGCCTCACATGCCGCCCGGCTGTACTTTTTCGGAACAGTTAGTAAGACATACGGTGGGACGAGCCGCATCAACCCGCCGGGTGAGAACTGCCTGGCGGTCTGCAGCGGCTGGTTGCTAAGTTGGACTTCGCTCAGGTTCCTAAACGGGCAACACAAGGATTCGTACGAGTTTTACTGTAATTACACATAATTGAGATAATTTAAACTGAGAAAAAATGAGTGTTTTGTAAAGATTTATAGAAAGAAAACATGCTGTGTTGTGCTATTTTCATTGTTCCTAAACAAAAACTTTGCTTTGTTTGTTCTAACGAATTTATAAAATTCATTTTCTAGCACGTTCTTTTGCATATGTACTAAACAGCTCCTGAACAATTTAGTAAGATAATAATAACGAAAACTCATCATCTTAGAAAATGTCATTGTCTCTGCACATTAAGCTTGAAGATGTGTGTGATGAGCACAAACTTTAAAAAAGATTGACGATATTTGAATTTCAGAAAACTAATAAACTAAAGGCCTCTGACCTTTTCAAAGATGTACCTTCTATTTTTTTATTTACCCTATTATATTTTAATTAGCGTTACTGTTAATTTTTAAGGCCTAACATTATCTCTGGAGTGAGGTGAGTGAGCGTGAGTGCCCCATTGTGTTGTCTCGGGGGCAGCGCACGCTACCAGAAGCGGCCCGCGCGCCGTCAGCGCGCCAATTTTAATTGAATCGCTATCTGCTCTTATTACTTGGGCCAAATACGCTTGCAGAATTGGAGGAGCCGCGGCGGGCTGCTGGGGCTTCGTGGGCAGGGGGGGGGGACACGAGGCAGTGGAGACGGCGCCATCGACCAAATCGCTCTGTTCTTGTTTCTGCTCTTGCTCCAGTTTCCAAATGAATAGGAGCGTAGAGTCCTCGATTGGGAAGATGGTTTATTGAGATCTAGAAACGCCAGAGAACATGTTGCGCGCCAATATTTCATTTCCGTATATATTAACTAACTTACATTCGATATTTGTATATTAATATTAGAAGGGCTTTCTAAAATTCTAGCCAATAATGTTCTGATATCTACAAAATTTGAATAAAAAAATTTGAATTATGGAAAAAAAATCCGCTAATCCAAGATGAAAACAAATGTGTATATGTTATCAAAGGGTTATCACAAGTTGAAATACATTAAAACTCGTAAATCACCAGCATGTAGGCAATTCAGAAAAATAAGCGAGAATAATATTTTTAGGAACATAAAATATTGAGGACTTAGAAATGTTGATGAAGCATAAGAGATAATCTGGTTCCTGAAATGTAATCTAGAAACAAGTCAAACGTATTAAAGAAAAACACTGAACTTTTGCTTTTAGAAACTAGTAGTGTAGGACATTCTTTCTCGTAGTATTGAAAGGGTTACGTAATATATTACTGTAAATTGTATCCAAAAATCACTTCAGCCACTTGAAAATCTCCTAAACAAACAGCGTGTAAAACTCTAAAAAATACATTTTTTTTAAAATTTGAAGTTAAAATTAAAAAGGCTCGCCTCCATTGAATTCAAGCTGAGATACATTTTTAGAATGACAACCAAATATTTATACATACTGAGATTCAAACCGGAGAGCTAAGGGCCGCAAATCAAGAAGCGATGACTTTGATATTCTCTGTGAATATTTATAGACTGAGAATAGTTACTAAATTTCTTTCCCACTCCTAGCTTTCGTCTCGCCGACAATAACTGATTATAACCATCGGGTGGGTGAGGATGGGTTGTATCTTACGGCGCCCAAATCCGGATAGGGGCATATGATGCGTTGGCGGTGGAGGTAATAGGAAAGAAATGCCGGGTGCGGTATGTCACCTCATAGGTAATATTTATTCTTAAATTCTATTTACATAGTTAACTTATGGCCTAGCTTACAAACTAGATACTTACAAACTAATCTAAATCTACTTTTTCTTACATCCTGACTTAATTTAACAACGAACATTATTTACATCATTTACAGTAAGCAGTACATACACATATAACACAAAAACATACACTTATAAACATTCATAAGGGCTCTTCCGGCATACACCAGTGGAGTAGTAAGCAGTTGTGGAGCAGTGAACTGTAGATTTTGTAGGGGTTTTCTTACTTCACTCATCTCAAGCAGTCAGTATCGCTTCGGAGGACCATTCCTAATAGGCCCTTTGATGTAGGCTTCTGTATTGCTCTAGTACGAGGGAGATTCACAAGATATTAAATTCATTTGATAAAATGTAATTAAATTTGAGTGAATGGTTAGATAAATTACACAATAGTTGATTAAATACTGACTAATTAAAATGCTAATTGTCTTTGAAAGTTGACTGAAAGCATTGAACACTTGAATCAGGTGCTTGTCAAAACTGCAGTTGACATTGATAAGTAACATGACAAAATCGTAGTAAACGCCTGGTGCACATTAAAACACCCTGAACGTATGATTAGATTGAAAATGAAGTTGGTATGTGTAGAATGCTGCAAGACAAGAAATACAATGACAATTAATGTGGCAACTTCTATCAGAGAGGCTGTTCCGGCGGGCAGGAGCCGCACAGCTGAGTACAGGAAGGAGAAGACTAATCGCGGCGCGGAGTCGCACCCCAGATCACGCATCATGAGACCAGCACAGACCAGGCGGCTCAGAACGCACAAATCAACCTCTCGCAAAAAGGGCGTAGAATTTATTATCGCAGCCATTGCGACATTCATCGTGGCTGACAATGCTCACAATTACGTCACTATTAGCAACTCAGTTAGTACGAGAGCAATTGGCAGAGTTCGTATTGTTAAGATTGCGTTGTGGTTTGTGACACCCGCGCACTAAATCCAGGTAGTTTCGTAATGAGAAATTACATTGTTCAAAGAATAGACACTCCACTGTTCGTTAGAGCAAGCAGTTCGAAGTATGAGCGATTGCACAACTCATGTATTATCAGTTCACAAGGCATATTGAGCAGATCGTCAAAACTACAACACGGTGCGCTACAATGGAAGCGAATGTTGCGCACATGCACATTTTAGAATTATAGTACGAGTTTATTGCAAATAAAAAAATTTATAAATGAGAACTAGCGAGCAAAAGACGCGTTCACTGTCTGTGAATGCAACGATTTTCACTGAGAAATTAGCTCCATGTAGAATATGCATAAAACTGTTGAATGCAGTTATTAAAATATCGTATTAAAAATGTTGCACACACACACATTTTCGAGATTGCAACATGAAATCAAGACAATTAATAATTGTGTACGGGCCAGAGGAACATGCATCCACTCTGAGTAAAGTTCGCAAACCCTTTAAAAATTTTGGTGGGGTGTTGGTTGCTAATAATATTAACAGATCAAATTGAATCACGGCTCTAGAGATTTCGTGAAGCGTGCAGCCTAGGGCTCGCGGCAATTGGGACAGCAAGGGACAGGAGCGCGTGGGTAACTTCGTAGAATTTCGATTGGGCGACGCACGTTGTGCATGTATTGCGCAACGTTAACCAGGCGTGGCTAGATATTAACACTAGGATTGATTGATTGATTTTTTCGTGTTTCCGAGCGCGTCAACTGCTCTGGTCATTACTCCCGTTAGTGTAGTGCATGTTTTTTTTCTCGGGAGATGGCGGTGATCTTCCCCCGCTGGATGGCGAGATCCGGCGCCGAACTACCGTCGGCTAGTGGGGTTTCCCCCTAACCAGGACTCTCCCACCAGCGGGGCACCTCCCCAGCCAGGACAAGCTCTAAGCTCCCGGCCGGTGTCCCGGGATGTGGTAGTGTAGTGAATGTTAGTGTGTGTGTGTGTAAGGGGAGAGGATAGGGCAAGGAATGGGAAGGACAGATTGCGCGCTGTCCGTGGCCCGTTTGGTAGGGTACTGCTCCGGCATTCGCGTGGTGCTGATCGGAGAAACTACGGAAAACTACCTATCAGAGCAGCCGGCCGCTAGAATTCTCCTCCAGACAGCGACTGAATTCGACCTAGCTGAAAAGCTAGTGTCGAAAATCCTACCGCCGTCAGGAATCGAACCCAGGACCTCCCGGTCAGAGGCTCTGCAGTGACATCAGTTGATGCACAGAGCTACCGCTCCAGGTTTAACACTAGAACCAAAGGGTTAAATATGAGAATAGAAACGAGAGTTATTAATTTGTACAAAGCTGGATTGTTTGTGCATGACAAGATCATGTGTATAAAATATACAATTATAAATTAAGTAGCTTAGGAGCTTGCTCCGACAATCTGGAAGCGATGGATATTTCTTATAAGTGCAGTCGCTCTACTAATTAGATTTTGACAGGCAACAAAAGAACCCATCCATGTTAATTACATCAATTTATGCCCCTTTCCGGCACGTAACCTGCGACTTCCAGTCACCAGTAACTGGAACCGTAAGCCTTTACGCTCGCCGCTACTAATGTCACTGAGTGAAAGAAAACGTACTACCCACCACTTTCAAAAAATTGCCAAGTAGTTCTCTAATAAAAATAATCTCGAGACAATTTACTGGAATCATTACGACTGAAATTTCCCAACCTCTCAGAAGATGATGAAGATGTTACTTTGGCGTAACATGAAAATATGTTGCTGATTGTTTTTACGTTGTCCTTGAATTAGAAACCGGTGTGTCGCAAGGTGAGATGGTACTCTTTCCGTCTCGAGAGTGTTCTAGAAATACTTAATTAGTTTCAAAAACTTCATAAGTGGTTGGTTTGAGTCAGAAGAGAGAATTCGCTTCGATTGTATTCCGAGTCAACGCGTTTTGTAATTTCACACTGGACGCGTTTTAATCCAAGGCAATAAAAGTTCTGTTCGTACATTCTGCTGGTACAATTTTGACAACCATTGAAGTTTTCTGAATAATAAAACTCGCCAGAATTGAGATTTCTGGTGTATCTTGAATTGTTATTCCAGTCAACGCAAGACGAGTATAAATTTGATTGCGGTCGTGAAACTAATACTCTCTCGAGACAAGCATATTGGATATTTTCTTTCTAATTATTTTTATATTTGCCAGATTTTAAATCTATGCTGAGGTTTGTTCTTTATTCGGTAAGGAACCAGCTATTTAATGCTGAACAAGCCGACCATTTTTGTTCTTCCTGGGGCTTTTTCCAGCTTCAGGGGATGTCGATTTCGACTATCCAAATCTCTTCACGACATTTTAATTATAAATTGTTGAAACAATGTTTGGAGTGTTTTAAAAATTGCAGCAGTCTTTACCAGATTTTTTAGAACTTTGATCTGAAGAAAAGTGTGTCCTTTGTCAGTCTGTCTTTACTAGCACACAGCCTCTGACCGGGCCAAGGCCTACCACCGGCGTCCCGGCCTAAATGGGTAAAGGGTTCGTGTGGTACAGACATCCATAGGCCGCATCCACTCGTACAGACATCTCTTCGCTCCTGATTGATTGATTGATTTTTTCGTGTTTCCGGGTGCGTCAACTGCTTTGGTCATGAGTCCCGTTAGTGTAGTGCATGTTTTTGTCTCTCGGGAGATGGCGGTGACCTTCCTTTGCTGGATGGCGAGATCCGGCGCCGACCTACCGTCGGCTAGTGGGGTTTCCCCCTAACCAGGACTCTCCCACCAGCGGGGCACCGCCCCCCCCCAGCCGGAACAAGCTCTATGCTCCCGACCGGTCTCCTGGATTATGTGGTAGTGTAGTGCATGTTAGTGTAAGTGTGTGTGAAAGGGGAGAGGATAGGACAAGGAGGAGGAAGGACAGATCGCGCGCGGTCCGTAGTCCGTTTGTTAGGGTATTGCTCCGGCATTCGCCTGGTGTTGATCGGAGAAACCACGGAAAACTACCGATCAGAGCAGCCGGCCGCTAGAATTCTCCTCCAGACAGCGACTGAATTCGACCTAGCTAACAAGCTAGTGTCGAAAATCCTGCCGCCGTCAGGACTCCAACCTAGGACCTCCCGGTCAGAGGCGCTGCAGTGACATCAGTTGATGCACTGAGCTACCGCTCCCGGTCATCCCTTCGCCGTATTTTGGCCTTCTGAACTTGAGAAGTGAGCTTCCTCATCGTCACAGCAACAGATACTAGGATATTGCAAAGAAAGCGCATTCTATAATCTGCCTCGACCGGAAATCGAAACAGATGTCAAATCATGGAAAGCGAGCACACTGACCAGTAAGCTACCTATGGGGAGTGTGTCGTTAACAGCAAATTATATTCATGATTTTTATTTCATCATTATACTTGTATTTGTGTTAATATATTTGATTCGTCTTTGCACGTAAAAGTTACTAATTTACTATCTACTTGAATCACATTCTGGAAATACATTTTTAATGATGTTCTCTCTATCCCGTATTAAAGATACACATTATTTTATTTGCCATAGTAAGTTTACTTATTTCTGATAAAATACGCGTACATTTTATTTATACTTTTTTGCCTTACTTTGTAAAAAAAATTGCGCCAGAAAACGGGGATTTTTTACACAAAAAAATCTTATTGCCGGACCCCGGTAACGAAAAAGTGCATAAATATTGTTCGTTTATTCAGAAAATTATTTCCTCTTAACACATGTAGTCAGGATCTATCTTTTTGGGTCTACGATACCGAAAAATCGACAGTCATTAAAGCGTATGTATGTCTGCCTGAAACCGTCGATGTGTGTGTGTGTCAGTCTGACTGAAATCTCCAGATTTCATGGAAAATTGCAAACGTTTTTTCCGCATTTTCTTACAACTTCAATATTGAAGATAGATATTGTTTCCTTTGTGAAATCTATTATTGAAAGGTATCATCAAATAAAGTCATGTACAGTTTTTTGAAAATATAAATAGTATTCGCGAAATTATGAGTGAAATATAAACGTTTTTAAAAATGCTCTCGAAAATGACTGCAATTTTTTTCTTTAAATTTTCTCCTCATATTTACCATATTATAACACAAGAAAGGAAGTCGTAATGAATTGAGTTATTATAGTTACATTAGTTTGTTATCAAACTTACACGATATTTTTAGAAAATTACTGACCACAGAATTACGAAAACGCTCGATTAGACTCAATAACCTGATCTGGCAGGCTTCAGATGAAAACTCGGCACAGTCGATCAACTCTAATATCTTAACCAGATTCTGGAAAAAGCGGAAGAATTTAATATACAAATATACATTGCATTCATAGATTACACAAAGACTTTTGATTCTGTAGAACATGCGAGCGTGATTCGCGCATTAGAATAGTTAGGGATAGATCACAAGTACATTAGAATTCTGCAAACAATTTATGTAGATAGCTATTTGAAACTTAAACTGAAATAATTGGCCTAAAATTTAAATTGCAAAAAAGTGTAAGACATGGGGACTCAATTGCACCTAAATTACTTTTAGGAAACTAAACTGGACAGACAAAAATTATGGTTTAAACATAAATGGCAAAAGGTTAACCAATTTACATTTAGCAGACGATGTAGTACTGTTTGCAAACACAGGAGCAGAATTTCAAAAATTGATTAATGAAATATACCAAAAAAGGATTGAATTAGGGCTAACGATGAACCCAACAAAAACAAAATTAATGTCAAATTGCGAAGAACATAAAATTACAACAGAAAACAAAGTCATTGGCTATGTGAAGGAATATAATTATATTGGTTAAACTTTAACAATAAATGAGATTAATAGCTAATAAATAAATCTAAGAATAGGGCTAGCTTGGTTAAAATTTTGGTCCTTTCAATTTATTTTTGAGGACCAAAATATAAAGAGAAAATTAAAATTTCATCTCTTAGAGAGCGGTGTATTTCCGGTATTATATGGAGTACAAACATGGAGTTTATCATAACAAAATAGGAAATCTCTAAGAGTATGTCAAAGAAACATGGGAGGAAAATAATACACATCCACCTGAAGGATAAAGTAAAGAATGAGCAAATTGGTAAACAGAGCGGTTTAAAGGATGTAGCAGCAAGGGCCCAACAACTAAAATGGAAATGGGGTGGTAACGTGGTAAGATTAAAGGATGACAAATGCACATATATGTCAACAACCTGGGGAAAGATAGGAAAAAAGAATCAGAGATCGTCCCAAAGAAAGATGGGCTGATGTCATTAAGAATGTTTATGGTAACAAATGGTCAAGACTAGCAAAGAACAGAGAAACATGGAAGGCTCAAGAAAAACAAATGAGACATAACGTTAGTGAAAAGAAGTGCTGATAGTGAATAAGTGCAAGTGTAAAACAAAAGTACATGTTAGTGTAAAAACTAAAATAAGAGTAAATATACAAGCAAAGTGTAATGCAAAGCGACCAACAAAAATAAGACTGAAATGTAGCTGAAAACTGAGTGCAGTTAGTATTAAAAGAGCATATAGTGAAATGTTCAGGTAGACTGGTACTAGATAGTTGTACTGTAGTGATAAAACTAAACCTCTTAAGGACTGGATCACCTATTGAGATAAGCAAAACTACCCCCGTGTTCTGATAGGAAGCCCCTGCCTTTTTAGGGACACAATGGGCTTCTATTATCATTATCATCATCATGTACCAAAGGATGCTATAAAAATTGGTTCTAATCTCATTTCCAGTAAAGTCTATTTTCGAAAATTGCAAAAAGTTAACATTTCAGAACTACGAAATTGAAGATAGTGATTCATGTCCTAAACAAAATCTGTTCTGAAAGATAAGATGTTTAAAACCGGTCATGTACAATTATTTTAGAAAACGAATAGTTTTCGTATAATATCTGCTAGAAATTAATGCAATTTATAAAAAATACGTTTTCTCAAAAACTTTTCCAATTTTTTCTTTAATTTTGTTTCCCGCGAATAGAAAAAACACTTATAAGAATGGTACAAGGTCTCATTTTCTGTGCGCAATCTGAATTTTTGAAAATTGCAAAAGTTAGAAATATTGCAAGAAAGTAGGTGCTGTTGTAGCCCCTCTAGTTACCATTGAGTAATCAGAAAGCCCGATTGCTTTTTCTTTGGTTGGCCGTAAAACCGTGACTCTACCATCATCTAAATGGGAAATATGTCCCTCCTTGGAATACATTGGACAAATGATAACATATTGACTGGGTGATTCGACCTGTGGCAGTATAAGGAACAGGAAAAACGAGCATATGTCGATCCAAGATTTCACGGAGAAGTCGGCAAAAACAATAATCAATATCTATCCATCTGTTTAATTAGTTCAAACATCTTCAACATTTCTGGAGAAAAGGCAGATGCCACTGTTTTGTTCGTCGTTGGTGAAGGTGGTTGGTCGACGGTGTGACGTTGATGTGGTCTCCGCAGTATTTTTACAAGACAGCCTTAACTTTTATGAAGCTGAAAAATACGGGAAGAGATTTCTCTTTGTTTGATTATCCAATCTTTTTCTTTCGTCGAGAAATCGTCCATTTGTTTCATACTAACTTCCAGAGAAAACTTGTCTTCTCCTTGTTCCTTAGCCGCAAACTCCATCCGAAAGAGTTGCTGGTTGCCTCTCGCAGTCCTTTACTCACTCCGGCTTTCACTCATTCGCTGGGCCTGCCCGCGCAGGAGTTCCTCCCAGGAGTTGCTGCAGCCTTCGCAGGATCCCTAGAAACTTGTTCGATGAATGCCGTTCGTGGGAGAAGGAAAAACACTTTTTGGGAAGTGTGAGGACGAATAAGAAGAGAAGGAAGCAAGATCTCGGAATAGTAACAGAAAATAACGACAGAGATTCTTGAAAGCTTAAGAAGCAAACTTTGTGACCTTTTCATGATTCTTGGAATGTCCCGGATGCCATTCAGAGATTGTTTTCGGACTCGGATGTTCTTGAACTCTTTCATCCAATCAATTCTGCCAAGTGTATTAATACAACTTAATGCAAATGCAACTTTAAGAATAACTATTGTTTCCTTCAGCTCGTTTCTATAAATCCCATTAGAAAAATCTCAAATATCTTAATGCATTTACAGTATGTTTTTTTTCTCAATGCAATCCAATTTCTCGGCATGCTATGGTGTAACTCGTCCGCACAGAATGAGCTATTGGAATTATAATCTGATGATGTATTTTCAATTTAATGAACTTCGCGTCTAGCACATTCATTCTTCTGGATTTTGTTTTTCTTATTTGTTTTTCTACCCTGCATTTCAATACAACCAAACTTAATTTCATAAAATTGTAAATATTAAAGTGTTTAACTTTTCTTTCGAAATGTAATCAGGAAAACAATTTATACATTGGAATTACTATTATTCTATACGAGTCCTCCTATCGAAAGTTGTAAGTTGAATTGCCTTTAATCAGTGATATTTCGTTGATATTTTCTGAAAGTCACGGATAAGTTACTCACAAAATATTTCCAAGTTTCTTCAGACATTCAAAGGAATTGAAATGTAATTTTCATTATTCCAATATCAATGGGGCGTCACCTTAATTTGGCTAACAGTGTCATAAATATTGAACCAATAATTCAGTAACTTGTGGCAGTTACAAGATATGATATGAAATGATATGAGAGAGAAATTGATCGTAGTGTTTCTTGTATAATCCCCATTATACTTGGCGACTGTAGTGTTGAAAATATCTCACGAGTAACAACTTTTGAATAGTAAAAAAAAAAACGAGAAAATCAAATTTCTTAAATACTGGACACTATCTAATACAATATTCATTCATTCATTTATTCCCTGATTTTTCACATGTGTTTAATTCTGATACAATTTAAGTATAATGTATCTTGAGTACAATTTATTTTAATATTAATATTTTATTCTCTATAACTTCGTTGGGAACCTCCTCACGGGAAAACCTAATACGGGGAAATATCCAGTTAACGAGACGCTTACATGGTGTATATTATCATTGGTCACTAACGTAACAATGTACTTAATATAAAAAATAGGAAGGAGGCTATATTGTGGATGTTTATTACTAGAGTGGCCTACACATGCCCTTTGATCCCTGCAAGATCCCTTACAGTTTTGGTGTGTTCAGTAATGCACATTGTCGAGGATTCCGACACTGCTTTCGTCACACTACGGTAGCAGAAATTCCCGGAAACATAAAACCGACTGGCCAAAGAAGTGGGTCCTTTTGTGCTTAGTGTTAGAGACGTGTACTCATTATCTATGTTTTGTGTGTCCTTGACACCGAAAAATCCATTGACGGTAAAACGACTCTGTATGAATGTGATCAACGCTACCGCAGGAACTGTTTAGTTAATTTTCACGAAAATTGACAATCCTTGACCGAATTAAATAAACTCGAAGCTGTCTGAGTTTGAAATGCATATTTTGATTTCTGGGAGTACTTTACATAAAGACTCAGAAACGTTTTCAAAATTTTCTCGAAAATTACTTCCAAATTGTGGACTTACTCTGTCCTTGAATAGAAAATAGAAAGCTTAAGAGAACGGTGCACATCTTATTTTGTTAAAATCCCAGGTTTTTCGAAAGTTAATGACATGACAGATGAACCGTCTCACGGACAGACGAACTCAAACGCGGACGAAGAGATGGACGGGTACACGGACTGAGATACGGACGGACTGAAAGACGGACGGACGGACGGACGGACGGACGGACGGACGGACGGACGGACGGACGGACGGACGGACGAACGGACGGACGGAGAGAGAAGAACGGACGGAGGGAGAGACGGACGGACAGACAGATGGATCGCGCTGTATATAGTGCATACTTCTCGAGACTTTTAGAACATAAAATATTTAAGATTTGGAAAACTTCTGTGTACAATGTTAACATAACATGCTCTCAGAAAAGAAACTGAACCATATAAAGAAGGCGTAGCACTAAAGTCAGTGGACATAATTGTCATCATTAGTGACAATATCAATTTTCATATCACAAAATCTAATACACCGTCATTGTAAAAGCTTACTTTAGTATGTACAAAGAATTAACAAAATATTTTTGATCAGAAATTGTGAGTTGTGTCCCTAAGAGTGGATAATTTACAGATTTTTCTGTCTACAAAAGTCCGTTGCGCAAATCACATACGTAGGCTTTACAGAGATAGTGATATTCCAATTTCGAGAATGACAGACAGGTCAGCAAATTCTAACGGAATTAACGTAGCGCCCAAAATTACGGAAACGCGATATTCACCTGTTCAGACAGGTAAATCAAAACTGACAGAGAAGTGAAACGCATAAAACCGCAATCTGTTTATTTGAAAGAAGTCTCATACCGCAACGATGTATTGGAGTAGCCGCATCACCGCAATTAATTACTCACGGGGGGATGAACGGAGACGGCGGGAGAGGGTTACACAGTCCTAATCCGATTCAGTTCATTATGTGGAATGACTAGCCATTGTGTGTATTAAGCTGATATTAGTTAATGCAAATTAAGTAGAAGTTATATATATATATATATATATATATATATATATATATATATATATAATGTGTGTGTGTATTAAATATCAACATTTTTCAGAGCGGTAAAGATTTTGAAGTAACAGATTAAATTACCTAGTGGAGATACAGTGACATATATTTTCTCTTATTATTTGGATGGGCTACACAATATTATATTAATGGGTGAATATAATAGGAATATACCAAATAACTTGTAATCAGCAAAATATTGACAACAAGCAGTATGATGGCTGAATGAATTTGAAAGAATTCTGAATGCGTAGGGTAATGAACTTAAATTCCGTTGTCGCTGCAGATGTATTGTGGTCTTCCATGATATTCATTGAAGATTAAGGAGGTATCACCCTGAAATTGACCTTTCAGACACCGAAGAAGACTTTACAATTTAGGTCGAAACGTCTGCTACAAATATATAGTTAAATTGACTGGAATCATGGTTTCTTTGTAACGAGTTATTTTACTTTATTGTAGCTATTGGGTCTATTGCGGCAGATAACCGAAAGCAGAAGCTGACATGTCCGTTAAAAAGCTATCTTCTTCCCCCAAGGTTACCTCCTACCGCGGTGCGACGGCTCGGATCCTCGCGAAACTCGAACGGTTGTTTTCGCCCGGAGGCAATCCCGAAATAATGTAATGAACATCATTTTGTGTTTAATTCGTTTCTGTGGCTTGCTGAGAAAGGGCCAATATCAGTTTTTAGTGATTTTCTGTTTGTATGGCCAATCTATGCTTTAAATCCCTTCTCTCAGTGCAAGAAAGGACGAAGATAAAAGAGGATCCTATCCCCTTATTTCACATTGAATTTTATTGACCTACGATTGTTTTGTCATATCGATGGTGTAAGAAAAGCACCAATTTTGTAAAACTTTGAATATTATCATTGGCCCTTCTTGCGCCAAGCCACATATTTATATGTACGTTTTTTATGATAGACTGAATTCATAGCCCCAAAAGTTTTGTTACCTTAACAGCAGTTAATTGCACATCTTTCATTTTCAATAGAGTATACAAATCTTTATTTGAAATGGAAAACTGCATTGGAACCATTTTCTTTTCGTTTACTATAATTTTGCTGTTACGGAACCAATTTGATATTCTACTATATTAAATCAACTTAAATATATTTTAAATAAGTCTAATTATTGTGTAAAAAGCTATTAGGAATTTATTTTAAAATGTACATATTGAAGAACATAAAGATTATGGTATAACGTTATTAGATGTCACAAGCGTAGTCAGTGCAATTGCACATCAACTTATAATATCATTGTGAACTAAGAGATGAATGTACTTTAACCAAGATTCTTATATTCCCTAACAATTATAAAAAAAATCAATTTGCTACTTATCTAACAATCATATATTTTCTTTTATTAAAAACGTATAAAAAAGTGTACGACACACCGATCAATCACCACTGTCATCATTAACAGCCAAGGTGGTAATGAAAGATCTAGAGAAACAATTTACAAATAACCAAAAGTTATAAGTTATTAAGTTATTTATGAATTTTAGTAATAACTAAAAGTTTACATATGAATTATAAATAGAATGAACATTTTAGATGTAACAGTAATAAACAATAGTGTTTTTTAATAGCCAACGGATACCATAAAACGATTATAGGAGACAGTTGAAATACCATGTTATTTCTTTATAGAGAAAATTGGCACAATTTATAACCATATTTATAGAACAATTAATTCCTCAAATGAAACATTTGGAAAGAAAAATCTTGAAAACCTTAGAAAGATTTTATTATGTAAAGCATGTTTAACATATTTTTAACATGTAAAGTAAGATACGAATCAACATGATCGCATTTGGAAGAAAACAGAAACTTAATCATTAAAATTGCTCTTACTTCAGATCAATCCTAACCTTCCAAGAACAATTAACTACATCATGTCATGGCAGAGAAAAAAAATCATATTAACCAGAAAAAATATTTTGGCCATTCATGAGTCGAACAGTTTCTTTAAAGAACTATTGCATTTATTGATAATTTTACAAAGCGACGTTTCGAGGCTCAATTTGCCCCATCATTAGTCTAGAAACAACACACTTTTAAATACTATACATTCTGTATAAAACGCATAAGAGGGTACCAACACAAAAAGTTCTGAGTTCTTTTCTTTTTCAATTAAATTCACGGTCCAAATAATTATATAATCCATTTCTTCAGCCAACGTGAGAGTTCAATTATTAAAATTCTTGTCCGTCATTTTCTACTAACAAAGAAAATTATTTTCGCCATTAATGAGTCGAACAGTTTCTCAAATAATTCTAATCTTAATTCTTTTATTCTAAATTATTGTAATTAATAAAGAGATTATTAACTGCAATAGTTTATTGAAGAAGCTGTTCGTCTCATGAATGGCCAAAATAATTTTTGTTGTTAATAGAAAATGTCGGACAAGTATTTTAATTAAAATATCACATCTAAGGAAAATACGCACAATGTTATTTATAACAACAATGACGCAAAGTGTTGATGCACACGCATTGGTGCAAGTAAAGCACCTTTCAAATTTGGGATAGAGCTAAGATTTTATATAAAAAGAACCATTGCCATAAAAGTTTGACCATTTTCATTAACATGTTGACAGAAATTCTATATATTTTCGCTTTCAATAATACTTCACACAATATACAATCTGGTACTAGCAAAATTTCTTACAGTAAAAAGTATATTTTTAATTAGCAATTTTCGGACTGCATTGGCTAATTTTACTTAAGGAAATGTTGCATTTATATCAAGATAATCTTGTTATTCTATTCCTTTAAATTTGGTTGGTATACATATTTTAAAATATTATGTGTTAAAAGAATGATAGCTGCATTTTGCATATAAGTAGTCTCCATTGTGGACTTCAACTTGTAAAGAGAATTGCGAAATTTTTACAAGTGATGTCATAACCTCCTTAAGTCTGTTTTTTAATGGCGGAAGAAGAAAATGAGGCAAGGAGTCGAAGAAAGCCCAGATTCTCTTCACGCTTCACATAACCTCACAACTGAAAATGCCCAAAGGCCGCCCCGACCGTTTCGATGACGTCATCAGCACCTCGCAATGGCCAGAAGAATTTTCCTGCGGCCTTTTTGCAAAAGACAGAAGGTGCGGATCGTCCCGTCGCGACCGTGACGCCTAATGCGCGCACCCTCACGCGAAACTATCTAATCAATGATGCAGTATAATGATGTAGTTGATCTGGAGGCAATAGATTGTGACAGGTGGAGACCTGTAATTAGCCAACTACATCACCCTCCCTTTGGAGGACCATTCCGTATGTAAAACGGAAAAAATTACAAACCGCTTCCAGAAATTGAGTGGTTCCAGGAGTTGCAGCTATTAACAGGGGATCAATAAAATTCATATGAAGCTTAAGACATATATTGTAAGAAAGCACATATTTGAACATTATAAAATTAAATATTCGTGGGTGAGAAAAAGCATTGAATTGTTTACCATAATGGTATCATTTTAAGTTAAATTGGATTCATCAGAGAAAATGCTCATTTATTTGACTGCAGATCATGAGCTGAAATAAAACATACGTATTCACTGTACAATGATGGCTGCGACGGCAGACAGATGACGCTTCTGGGCGGGCGCTGGACTGAGCGGAGATTAAAAGGTCAAGGTTTATTATTTTTATTTATTTTACGTCAAAAAACAGTTCAAACTGTGTGACGTGCTAGAAGACACTGAGTTCTAGAAGACGTGCATAGAAAATGAATTTACATTTATGTTCAGAAGCAAAACAAGGGGCCATCTCAGCATTTGCTCAATGGATCAGGGAAACTGGTCGAAAAACCTGATCGAGATGGGTGTCATTGACCCAGAAGCTGCGATACAATACTTGTTACATATTGTTTAGAATTATACAGTCCAATGGTAAATAATACATTAAATATCACTGTTAAAATTAATGTTACTTTTCTTGTGATGCTCAGTATAGTCTCTAATTGTATAGAAACAGTTATGCAGCAGAAACGATTTCACTTGGGATTTAAACTTTTCTATTGAATTTAATCGTTTAATGTCATCTGGCAAAGTGTTGTAAAATAATGTACATGTATTGTATGTGAATTTTTTGTAATGAGCTGTTGATACTGTCACCTGATGAATATGATTTCTACGTCGAGTGTTATAGTAATAGACTTCGGCATTTTCTGAAAATATATTCCCGCCCTTAAGCAAGTCATTTTTTACAAAAACCACTGATTCGTAAATAAAAAGACACGGTAATGGTAGAATTCCTAGATTAATGAAGAGAGGCTTACATGAATCACGTGGGTGGGATTTGGTTATTATTCGTACAATTCGTTTTTGTAATCTAAAAGTCTGGGAGCTCTAAGATGTATTTCCCCAGAATATTATGCCATATCTCAGGCGGGAATGAACATTCGCGAAGTACACACAACGAGCAGTATGAAGGCTGACTGAATTTGCAAGAATTCTGAACGCGTAGCATAATGAACTTAATTTTGTGTTCAATTCATTTAAATGGACGTTCCATTTAAGGTTTGACTGAATTGAGAGACCTAAAAATTTTGTTGCCTTAACATCAGTCAATGGTACACTGTTCATTTTCAATGGAGCACAGAATTGTTTATTTGAAATGGAAAACTGCATTAAAACCGTTTTCTTTTCGTTTACTATTAATTTGTTATTTCGGAACCAATTTGAAACATCTGATATTGTACTATTTACGGTTTCTTTATTGCAAAGGATGTTCGTATCATCCGCAAAGAGAACCGTTCTTCCGTTTCGAATCGTCGAGGGCATATCGTTTACGTAAAGTAAGAACAGAATAGGGCCTAAAATCGATCCTTGAGGAACTCCACATGCAACGGGCAAAGAGTCGGAAAGGTGCGTACGTAATGTTCCATCATTCCAGTAAGGTATTTCAACTCTCTGAGATCGTTGTTTAAGGTACGAACATAACCAATCTAGAGCAATACCACGGATTCCATATGAAGGTAATTTTGAAAGTACAATGTCATGATCAATGACGTCAAAAGCTTTTGAGAGATCTAAAAATAATCCAATAGGTGCCTCGTTTTGATCTAATGATGAGGCGACATCTTTAAGAAAAGAAAATATAGCTGTTTCCGTTGATTTTGATTTTCTAAATCCATGTTTGCAATCTGAAAGCGCGTCGTGTTTAGTGAGAAAGGTTTCCATTCGTACGTAAAAAAGTCTCTCTAATATTTTTGAAAAAACTGATAGAAGAGAAATGGGCCGATAATTTTGAATTTCATTTTTGTTGCCTTTTTTGAAAAGCGGCTTAATTTTAGCTGTTTTGAAAATATCTGGAAACGTTCCAGTGCATAAATATGCATTAAATATGTGAGTTAACGGGTGTATAATGGCATACGCACAAGTCTTTAACAAAGAATCCGGGAATTCATCTAAACCGGACGAATATTTATTTTTTAGTTTACCGATTATTTTGAGAATTTCATAGGAAGAAGTTTCGGAAACGAACATTGTGTCTAAAATTTTGGGTGAACTGTCTGTTTTTGAATTTTGTGGCTGAAGACGCTTAGTGAGATCGGCAGCAATTCTCGAAAAGTATTGGTTAAAGAGATTAGCCACTGTTGCCGGATCGTTCACATTTATATCGTTATATTTTAAAACAACATTCTCTACGGGTTTTCTAGTTGATTTGGTAGTATTTTTTATTATATTCCACATTGCTTTTGTTTTATTATTTGAGTTCAAAATATCCTGATCGTTTTTCATGATTTTAGCCTGCCTTATGACTTTTCGTAACAATGTTTTGTATTTTTTAAAGTAGATAAGGAAATCTTGAGATACGTCATGACGTTTAGAAATAAAGTAGAGTACGTTTATTTTTACACGATGTTCTAATTCCTTTTGTGATCCAAGTATTACTTTTTCGTGAAATGTTTAATTGAAAGGAAGCAGCAGAGAACCGGGACGTATTGGTGGAATGACAAATTTGCTGAAAGGGTACGGGAGAAGAAAAACGCCTATCAAAAGTGGCTGACGACCCATGATCTAGAAGACAGAAAAACTTACACACGAATATGTAGAGAAGTAAAAAAGGAGATTATAAAAGCCAAAAATGATATGTGGGGCATCAAGTGTCAAGAAATCAGCAACACCATTGGAAGCTCAAGATCACGGGAGGCATGGAAAGTGTTGAAACAACTGAGAACAAATGAAGTGAGATATGGACATTTGCAGCTTATAAGCTTAGAAAACTGGGCAAAGTATTACAAAGAACTTCTGCAGGAACACCGTGCAGAATACCGCACTCTATATCAGCTGAAGGATACATCTGACAATCCGGTAGAAGATATATCAGCAACTGAAGTTGAGAAAGTGGTGAAAAGTTTCAAAAGCGGTAAAGCTCCCGGACCCGGTGGGATAAATATAGAACTAATAAAATCAGCTCCATCGGTGTTGTTTGAACAGCTTTCAGAATTATTTAATGCATGTCTCAGGGGCCGTGTGATACCTGAAGTCTTTAAAGTGGGTTACATCTCCAATATATTTAAAAAAGGAGATAAAAGAGGACTGCTCCAATTACCGTGGTATAACTGTCCTGAGTTCCCTTGGTAAAATATATGGTAAAATTATTAAAAACAGATTGGAAAATGAAATAAATGAAATGGAAGAACAGAGTGGTTTTCGTGCTGGTAGATCCTGCACAGATAATATATTTACCATCCGACAAGTTACAGATAAGCGGCTGGCGCATAACCTTGAGACACATCTAGTCTATATTGACTTGCAAAAGGCGTACGACAGTGTCCCCCTTTCAAAATTGTGGATGGCCATGGAAAACCACCATATTAATAGCGTATATATTAAGGCCATTAGAGAGTTATATACGGACAATATCGCTTATGTCAAATTAGGAAATAGCATATCAAAAGAAATCAAAATAAATAAAGGGCTAAGACAGGGGTGTTGTATTGCACCAACTCTCTTCAAAATATATCTAGGAGAAGCTCTAAAAAACTGGAAGATAAAATGTGAAAGGATGGGAATAAAATTGAATGACGATATGTTATATTCACTAAATTTTGCAGATGACCAAGTGATATTCGCAGAGGATGAAGACGATGCACATTATATGTTAAGGAAAGTAAATGAGGAATATGGAAAATGGGGCTTGAAAATCAATTTTAAGAAGACAGAGTACATGGTGGTAGGAGGGACAGGAAAAGATTTAGTAATGGAGGATGGCTCGGTTGTTAAGTGTTGTCAGACGTATAAGTATTTAGGAACAATTTTAACAGACCAAGGGGGCAGTGAAGAGGAAATTAAACATCGCATTCGGCAAGGAAAATCTACTATTCGGCAATTGCATTCAATAATATGGAATAAAAATATTTCTAATAAAGTGAAAATTAGAATTTATAAAGCAATTGTGGAAAGTATATCACTGTATGGTGCTGAGTTGTGGGAGATCTCAAAAAGTAATGAGAAAAAGTTAAAGGCTATGGAAATGGAGTTTTGGAGACGCAGCTGTAGTGTAACGTTAATGGAAAGAATCAGGAATGAAAATATAAAGCAGCAAATGGGTGTCATGTCGGATATAATGGATACAATAGAAGGGAGAAGGTTAAAATGGTATGGTCACCTTAGAAGAATGCCGGAGGAAAGATGGCCATTAAAAACTTGGAGGTGGCAGGTGCCAATACACAGAAAGAGAGGTAGACCAAGACTCACGTGGTATGATGGTGTGCGACAGACAATGAGAGATCGTCACATCGAAGATGATGATTGGCAAGATAGAAGAAGATGGAAGCTTGGGTGCGAGAGACGCCGCATGGTGTAGTTCCACTCGCAGATAAAAGAGAGAAAGAGAGAGCACAGTTTAACACGAAATGGCACAAGTTTTAAATGTGCCTCTGCCGGTAACATCATGAGACTGCGTATGCAATATGTCACAGTGAAATGAACTTTTTGTCGTTAGGTTGAAAGTACATGGTATGAAAATGCAATAATTGGCAAGACCACAAAACATGCATTGCTAATACGAACATTAGAGAGTATTGTTCATGACTTACAGTTGTTAGTGACGTGACATGTATTTGTAGTTGTGCGACGCATCACAATAAATTAAAGGACAGTCAATAGTGCACTGTAAACGTCTGCAATGATATGACATGCGCCATCAACCGCGAGTCCTTAGGAGCCGTCTGAATTACATTAATTAAATAAATTAAATTAAGTTACATAAATGTAACTTCATTTTCTGTGCACGTCTTCTAGAATTCAGTGGGAAATACAATTATTCAAATTATCGTTTCCATGTCGCGGCAGGAAGTATTATTCCGAAGGACAACATGGATAAGAGCCAAAATTTATTGCTTATTTATCCTTGAAAATAGATTTTATTACATGGGAGGGTTGTTGTTGTTTTTTTTATTATTTTTTTTATTTAAGTAGTATATGACTTAGTGTAGGGAACACAGAATTTTGAAAATGTGCACACAATTCATTTTTCCCCATAGCACGTCATACGCAGGTTGAACTGTTTTTGACGTAAAATAAATAAATAAATGAATTCTAAGATGTGCTCACGCGAGATTCGACTTCCAAGCGATTCCAAGTAAAGAACAAGATTGGTACGTGGCATCCGGCTGCTAGTGGGCTGACTCAAATGTAAAAATATAGAAAACATTACATGTTAAATTTAAAATAATACAATAAAACGATTCATTCGCTGTCTGGAGGAGAATTCTAACCGACAGCTCTGAACGGTAGTTTTCCGTGCTTTTTCCGATCAACACCAGGCGAATGCCGGAGCAGTACCCTACCAAACGGACCACGGACCGCGCGGGATCTGTCCTTCCTTTCCCCTTACACACACACACACATTATCATGCACTACACTACCACATATTCCGAGAGACCGGTCGGGAGCTTAGAGCTTGACCCGGCTGGGGCGGTGCCTCGCTGGTGGGAGAGTCCTGGTCAGGGGGAAACCTCACTAGCCGACGGTAGGTCGGCGCCGGATCTCGACATCCAGCGGGGGAAGATCACCGCCATCTCCCGAGAAAAAACATGCACTACACTAACGGAACTAATGACCAAAGCAGTTGACACGCCCGGAAACATGAAAAGATCAAATCAAATCAATAAAACGAGTCGCACTGATCTTGTGATTATGACCGGAAGCCATCTCGTGGCGCAGAGCAAAGTCGCTCGCCTTTCACCAAGGAGATCCGGGTTCCATTCCCGTCGAATCTCATGTAAAATTTGTTCAAAACAAAACGAGTTTGGCTGCTTCACAAGGGTTAGTCCAACCTCTATGAAATGTCCTACACCCTACCCCATCCTTATTCCTTCCCTATTCTGGCCGCTGGGTAGTGACGCAGGGGCACGTGGTGGGAGGCGCGTACGTGGAGATGCTACCTGGCGGTCCTCTTGACAACAGACTGCGACGAAACGTGACGGACAGAAATATATAAATATATACAGTAACGGAGAATTACTCCAGATTATACATAGAGAGTAACGGAGGATTACTCCCAACAGTTCAAACACTCAACGCCCAAGGAGCGGTTAGGAGACGGGTTGCGTCGTGAGTTGACGCTACAAATGTTAAAAAAAAACAACGCTCACGGACCGGCACACGCTTATGGCTTGTTTGCAACAGACTGTGATGCGTCGCATGGTTGAGTGCGAGAAAGTTCGCGCATAATTTGTATTGGACCACTAGGAATCTGCGTCATTTATAGCTGATAAAATTGAAAATGAAGTATTTCTTAATTATAATCGAAATGGATTAAATGATTGTAAAAGGTTTTGAATCTTTAAAATTATAATACATTATATATAATAAGTTATTGAGTTAGCGCAATTATGGCAAAGGAGTTGCGCTGCTCTAGATAAGAGCGAGGCGTTGGGAGCTGTCTGAATTCTAAAAACTGGCTCACGCCAGTTTGGACTTGCAAGCGATTCCAAGTACAGAATGAGTTTGGCACGTGGCATTCAGCTGCTAGTAGGCTGACTTAAATGTAAAAATACAAAAAACATTACATGTTACATTTAAAATAATACAATAAAACGAGACGTACTGAGTTTGTTGTTATGACCGGGATGTACGTGATGCGTAATGCATATGAATTATAAAAATAAAGAGTTCTAGCTTGTTCTAACAAAACTTTTTAAAAGTTCCGTCCGTCTCGTCTCGTCCTGTCTCGTCGCGTCCGTGACGTTCGCCCGTCTCCCTGTCCGCCCGTACCGTCCCAGTGCGTGCTATTTATTTATTTAGTCAAAAACAGTCAAAAAACTGTATGTGACGTATGGGGGAGAAAATCATGTGCACACGCTTTCTTGATTTTCAGAATCCCTTCCCAACAATTTAACTATTAATAGTTGAAAGATGAAAAATAATAGTAATAATAATAATAGTAAATTTGAAAAAGCGAGACATTAACATTTCAAAAACTAGATATTTTCGTTGCCAAATTATAGAAAAATTATTTTTAACGGTAAAGGAACGAAAAGATTTGATTTTTTTTGTTTTGTTAACAAAATAGAAACTCACCCTAAGCTCTACTATCATTACAAGCAAAAGAAAAGTTCAACAAAAAGTGCGCATAGTGAAGCTACATTTACGTCCAGAAGCAAATCAAGGGGCCATCTCAGCATTTGCTCAATGGATCAGGGAAACTGGACAAAAACTCGATCGAGATGGGGGTGCTAGACTTTATGAGGAGTTTCTTTATACAAGTGCATAGATATATTTTGATATGTTTATTTAAATCAGCTTTTCGTTTATTAATTATCTTGTATTAGCTAACGTAGTAATACGATTAACATGTTCACCATTCTATCCCAAAAACCGCACATAATATTTAACCTCTGATTTCGTGCAATAATGATTATACGAGGGTTGGGGCATACGTTACGGCAACTATTTTCTGTGAGAATAGATTTCAAAAACTCTCTTGCCCATCTCGCGACTCTGCAGAATGGAAAGGCATTCCCAAAAGCCTCCATCAATTCCCTGTGACATTCTCGGACATTTTTGCCATGGAGAACGGCTATATTTGTGTACGCTCGAAACGGGCTACACTCATCTCGCACGACTGCAGTCAGGCAACGGATTTCACACGGCTCTCTGTGCTCATAGAAACATTCACAGATACGTCTGTTGTGAACACAGAGTAGTAAAGCATTTCTTTCGCGCGATAAATACAATTGTCTGATCCAATAACAATTCTTTCGGAAAACGGTTGCCATGACTTCTGCCCCAACCATCATATGTTGAACATCACATGTAAATTTAAGATAATAACGGATCCCATTATGGATTTCAACTTCTATTCATACTCTAATTCATACGGAAATCTACTAATAATCTGCCTACTTGTGTCTCTTTTGTATTATTTACGTTTGTTGGTGTTAGTCAAGTTTGTTATATTTTGCTTACAATATATTAGGTGTGGATAATTGTCATAGCATGTAAAATAAGTTACATTTAAATATGATTTTATCATATGTAAATATGACTGTTCTGTGTTGCAGATATCTACGCAATGTCAGCGTAGAAGGTGAATCGGGTAAGCCGAACATTGAGTTCACGCCAGAAGGAGTCCTGAAAGCTGCCGAGCTCAAGATCATGAATTTGCGACCCGGCGTCAGCAAACAACTTGTGTGGGAAGAGGTAAGTAGCACTAAACATTGAAAAAAGATTTCTTTGCCTATAAATTAAAATGTTGGACAAGTATTTCAATTATGCACTTAAGAATTACGTGCAATTATATCTAAAACGTTGTCTTGCTGTCATTTTATATTTTAAAATATTTTGGCATAATTAGTGTGAGAAAAATTGTTCCTGATGCCTTGAAAAATGATTAAAAATGTAAGTTAGAGGACGATTTTCATGGTATCTTCTTTGATGATTGTAACTTGTGAATCGATATTTACAAAATTTTATTCATGATAACTTCTTTGCAAAATTATTTGGAGTACCTGTAGTTCCTAAAATACTTAGTTACAAAAGAGCAAATTTCGACATGGGCCACAAATATTTACCTACCATTTGGATCATTATATCCAAAAACACAATTTAGTGAAGATAACTGAATACAGTGACGATATAATCATTAAGTTCCTCCAAAATTAAAACATCAATCACTCAATGAATGAGAATGTGGATGCGATAATAAAAAAAACTTCTCGGATCATTAAACAAGCAGCAAATCAATAAATTGAATTCTACACATCATCTCAAAGACGCATGTTAGTATCCTGGTGGATGATGATTGCAAAGACGTCATTGAGATCTCCAACCATGCATTTTACAGATCCAAATTACACACACACACACACACACACACACAAATAAAAAGGATACAAAACAAAATTCAATACGAAGTACATGAGATCACCAGAAGAATTATCAAGGTACAGCAAACTCTTGGAATAAAATTGTTGCAATTAGCTCATTCAGTTATGGCAGTGTCTTGGAGAAAAATTAACGTAACCCAGAATAATAAAATATTCAGCTGAAAACATCTTATTTAAGATGACTACCTAAATTTATCTCAACGGATCAGGATTCGGATCAGTACTAAGTCTCTCTTATTACGTTTTGACACCTACTTCATCCAAGGGGTGTTCGTAAACAAAGAACACGTAATTGCTGTTAATTATAATGAAGAGAAAGCATACGATATGGTGCAGATCTGATTAATCCTGAGTACGCTACAAATGATAGGGTTCAAAGGTAATATATTCGACTTCATCAAGAACTTTACCCATGAACATAAAATTTAAGTCAAGATGAACGACGTGCCACAAAAGTCTGTACCAAGTGTGAGCTTGTTTTTACTACTGATTAGTAATAAAGACAAAGGCATTTTACCGCCCGACAAAAATACGCAGATGATGTCACCATTTTGTGCGAAGGTAAACTTTTGTTATAGATCCACTCGATTATGTAAACCGTTCAATATGTCTTTGACAAATCCCCAAGATCCAGCTGGGATTTCCCGGGGAAAAAGACAAATTTATGATATTTTCGAAGTCAAATGAATGTCTGCAACTCAGCTCGCAATCCCTGAGATTCTTTAAGTACATGAGAATCCCAGGACAATTCTACTCCATATTAACATGGAAAACACTTATAAAGAATATTGTGACTGACTGCAAGAAAAGACTGAATATCCTTAAACCTGTCTCCAACTACGATTGTGGAGCTGATCACCGTACTACTCGCATATTAGGCGTTCGAGGAAAACGTAAATATGGATCCCAGATTTACCAATCGGCTAGTGATAATTAACTTAGAAAATTCGACGTTATTCATAACCTAGGGGTTAACAATCAGCATTGATTGCTACCATACCACTCCAATTGGTAGCATATCCGTTGCGACTCACGCGCCTACACTAGCCCATCGAAGGGATATCTCGATTATCAAGAATGCTATAAAAGCTACCTCGCCCACCACTCCTATAATGTACAACGATATCTTCCCTCCTCTTCAATACCTGCATAGCGGTCATCATCAAACAAATCATTCTATTGGAGAAAAAAACAAATCCCCATCAACCTCGACTTTCAAAACATCAGAGCGGAGAATGCAGGTCACCATCGAATTCCACCTTGGAGGTTAACTTGCATCACACTCGAATCCTCCTGGTATGAGAAGTGCATCGATCTCGTAAAAGAATGGGATAAATGATCAAGGAACTTGAGCAACAGTTCACCCATCCCCCCGTGAAGCTAATAGCTGCACCAATATTGCAGCTATATTACAGCTGAAATGTACGGTCTCGTGTTTCACTTGAAATAATTCCACCAGTTCTCCCGTACTGATTATTCACACGAATTCTGTTGCTGTGGTTCACCAAATCTGCAGAACCATTCAGAATTCGGAAGTTATTATTAAAATCCAGGAATGTTAGATAGGAAACATCATCAACAACAACCACAGTTATAATATAACTGTAACTGTAATAAATATTGTACTTGTGATCGTTGTGGATGATTATTTCTTATCTCACATTACGGATTACCACAAGATATCTCCTACCACCACGGAAAATCCAGGAACTTTACTGTCTCAGAATTACGCAAGGCAAAATGCCGCTATTGTTTTGTTCTCCATCCCAGCAAGCTGATCCATTTACGAAGAAGAGAAGCTTAATACCGATTGCCCTTGAGAATCTCATGTCACACAAGGATGTATACAACATTGTTCATTCCATTAATGATACAGGTAAATGCTTGAACACGATCACAAAAAACAATGAAATATGTCTCGGAAAAAGTGTAAAATAAGTAGTATATATAAAACATAATTAAATGATAAAATAAATAATAAACTTTGAAATGAAGAATTATTTATAATAAAAATTAATATGAAAAAAGCATATTCTGTGAGTTGTTCAAATGTCTTTGAAACTTCTTGGCCAAAGACAACATATACATGAAATGATCCACGAGTTTTATAAACTAAAAACCAACAAACCAACAAATCACAAAGTTCAAGTGGCATTTTCTCAAATCAGATCTGATCACACAATACTAACAAACTCTTACCTGTTAAATAACACAGCATCCATGATGTGGGAATAATGTATCGAAAAATTGTCGATTAGTTATAGCCTTCTGTCTTGTACAAAATATATGCGTGAACGTCAATCAATCTTCCAGAATGCCACCTTGAAATAATTTTATACCCTTACGTCTTCAGTAAAAAAATTAAAATTATGTAAAATGTTAAAAGTGTGTAATGCGATATAAGCGTGGCTAAACTAATATATGTAATATACTAAATGAACACCGAACAGAAGAAGCACTAGGAAGTATTATCGATAAATTCTCCATTGTGATAAATACTGTTCTACTACTTGTATTATTTATGGGTTCATTGTATAATTAAAACCTCGTATTGATTATGTATCATCTACTTTCCCTTCTAATAACCTATTTTATGATGTTGCTATAAATAAAATAAAAGAATATCCATAAAACATGGGTAAAATCGTGAAATCGGCAGAAAATAGCATGATCCCTCTCGATTGGTTTAAAATTTTTTGACTTGTTCAATGTGATGTGAAACAGCTTGAAGTATCATATTTAGTGCATATGTTTGGCCTTTGACCTTGTTTATATTTATATCCAAAATTAGTAAAATTTCTTAGCATTTCGGACGAACTTCAGAAAAAATGGAAATTACATGTGAAAATCCGTTCTGTTATAAAAAAAGCTTATCCTAATAATAAATAGCTAAGAGAAAAGATGATTCTGCATTGAGCCTAATATCATTTGCATCCCGAATTTCAAAGAGCAGTTTTTTTTAAACCTAAATTCCCAAAATACGTAAACTTCGATTTTCCAGTTTGTTGACCTAAAATATTACACAAACCCTAAATTTTTATTTTAAAAATTGGCGTATGAAACCGGAAGTTTCAGAAGTTACGGGTGTTTAAAGTCCTTTTTTTTAAATAATACATTTTTTAAATAGTGTACATATTTTTCACCCAGCCCTAGAAACTACATTTCTAGATCAAAATTTATTGATTGTTGGTTGATGTAACAACATTACTAATCATATATTCTGTAAATGTTCCTTAATTCTAATTTGTTAATGTTTTTAAATTAAAAATTAATGTTAATATATACATTTCCATCATAGTTAACGTTCTGAAATTTCAAATTGCGATCAAAGCATACAATATTTTGTAGGTTCTTCTTAGAAATCATATAAACACGTTAGGTATACGAAAATTAATATAAAAGTAAGTGCAAATAATAATCTATACTATCGATAATATAGATCGACGCTTTACCTAAACAGCCATGTGTTTAACGGTAACACGAATTCTTGAATGCATAAACATATGACCTAAATATTATGTTCTTGGCTTTTTTCATTACTTTGAACAAGTCAAGAAATTTTTAGACCGATCGGAAGGGGTCAAACTATTTTCGGCATATTTCACGTGGAAATACCCATATAAAAACTAAAAAATGACAAATTTCATTACTTGCAAACAATTAAAAACCTCATTTGGAAGATATTAGGAGGTAGTTAGATTATATGAAATATAGTGGAATAGTTTATAATTATGATACATAATGTATATATTGAATGGGGAATAGATATACAGATGTACTGATCACATTTTACGTAGTAATCAGTGGATATCAAGGCAGTCTTTATTGTTCAGATCATTTGCACAAAGCACACATATAAAGTGCTTTCTCTGATCCAGCAAAATTAAGATGTATGAAATGTCCTGATTGCGTATGACCCGTCTCTCCTACCTTATAATTTGAAGAATTGTAGCTCAAGACGTCTTTAATAAGAAAAGAAAAATACTACGAATTAATGGAGATTGGTCTCAGGCATAGATTGGTGAAACGTTTTGTATGAAATATTTTTTTGTACGGATGCAAGACCCGAGCAGAAAGATGAAAATTGTCCGACAAATATTGTTAAAAATGGTGAAAATAGAAGCGTTTGAAATGTGGGTTTGGAGAAGAATTGTGAATATCAAATGGATGATAGAGATATTGATGAAAGATTGATAGAGAATCGAAGATGTGCTCAGAATGGAAGAGATACGAAACATGATATCAATGGCATGCAAATACAAGTGGAGCTGGATTGGTCATGTGTTAAGGCGAATTTGTTTAACAAAAGAGATTCTGAGAAGCAAGAGGAAGGGAGAGTCTTCCTGTCTTCAAGACAATAAGGATCATGAGAAAACTGATAAATTATTTGAAGGAAGTGGATAAAGTATGTGTGGGAGTAAAGGGAAGAACTCATGATAGGGAAATATAGAGGAGGGAAGATCAAGACTGATCATTAATAAAGATTGATAACAACGGTGAGAAGACTATAAGAAAAGTTGGATTGGATGTGTGTTTCGGCAAGATTGTTTAATCAAAGATTCTGGAGGGGGGCCGTGTAAAAGAGGAATGAGAACGATGACGTTGATAAATGATCGGAAGGAAGTGGTTTGGGGTTATGTTGAAGTACAGAGGTGAAAGAAAGAAGAATTAGAGGGTAATAAGCATTAGTCTATCAGGAAGAACACGCTACTTGCAGCTGTGAGCTCTAGAAAGAGAAGCCCGGCTGAGTTAGCTCAGAGTCAGCCGGGAGGTCGGACATTTTGATTTTGTCGGAATTTCGACACTAGCTGTATAGCTAGGTCGAACGTAGTAGCGTTGCGAAGAGAGTGCAGGCCCGCCTGCAAAACTTTTATGTGGGCCCACTTTATAAAAGTGTATATCGAACACAAAGAGCGTTAGGAGCTAAATAATAAAAATATCCCCTAAAAATAGACCCTCTTTTACTTGGGCTCGCTCACACTGCGGGCCCCGCGAGCCCGAACGTTACGCCACTGGACGCCACTGCCTCTGTCGGAAGAATTTTAGCGGTCGGCTGAGTTGTTAGGTATCTCCGATCAATACCAGGCGAACGCCGGAGCAGCATCCTAACAAAATGGCCACGGACCGCGCAGGAACTTGCCTTTCTCGTCCTTCGCGTCTCCATATACACATACTCGCAATACTCTGTCACACCTTCTCAGGTGGTTGTGAGGAGACCAGTTGGGAGCATGCAGCTTTTCCCGACTAGGACGAAACCCCACTAGGGGGATTGTTGAAGAGGGAAAACCTCAGCTAGGCGACTCATGGGCGTATAGGTCGGCGCCGGTTCTCACCATCCAACGGGGAAGGTACACCGCTATTTTACAAGACAAAATATTCACCACACAAATGGAGCTAATGACCATATTAAACGATGTGCACCAAAACAGCAATCAACCATTCATTGCGAAGAAAAAGAAGAAGAGAATGAACTATGAACAATGATCTCTGCCACTAAACTACCCTGTAGTAAAGTTTTGCACTCCCTCGGTGTTTATTTTTTTATATTTCGGTGGACGTGCGGCGGCTTCGTGCGCTGCCGGGGGCGGGGCAAGGGGCGAGGGAGGGGGCGAGGGAGGGGGGCGAGGGAGGAGACGCGGTGGAACAGCGTGGCTCGCCACCTCCTAATTCAACCCCGCACCAGCTCCTTCGCCGCTGTGAAGTTCCGCGCGAGGGACCTCCCGATGAGCTGCCAACTTCCCGCAACCGAATTCTCCAACTTCCAAACGAACTCCGCTCAGACCGCGTGCCCCCTGACCTCCCCTCCTCCGCCTCAACTTTCAATACCATTATTCAGAGTGACTGTTTTGAAAGGAAAACGCGAAAGGAAGAAAAGAGAGCGTTTGTCTGAACTCCTTGAACAAGATGTTAATGATTTCACGCCCTGCGTTGAAAATTCTCGGACACAACCGACCTGATTATAAACGTAAGTTCTTTTAGTTCCGGGTGATTGGACGAAGGTTGGGTGGCTGCTTTCGCAAACGAAAAAGCGGAAGTGACCCAACTGCTTTGAGCTATTCGTTCCGACTGCGCTATCTTCTTTCGCTTTCCTGCCCGTGTCCGATGACTCCACTTCTATCTTTCGGAGTTTTCCGTTCCTGCGTTCTTTTCTGGCGCCGCTAACAATCGAGGTGAAGAAAGCGCCTCTAAAATTGCAGCCAATGAGACGGAGGCTTTCATCGGAAATTGAGATGTCGCATAGAAGAACGCAGAAAATTTTTATTCTACGAAATCCGGTTGGATTCTTGTTTCTATGAAAGTATTTCATCGATAAGAAGTGTTTAATGTCGCTGAATACAAACAAAGAATTTAACATTTCTTGATTTGCTGGCAAAACGTTTTTTAAGTCTTATTTCTTCCAAAACACTCAAAATGTATATTGCAAATGTATTATTAGTACCTTGACTAATATCAAAGTTTCGCTGAATGTTTTTGTACAGTACTTTTATTCAAAGCAATATTTCGACGAAAATATTGTGTGCATCGTAATGGAAACTGGGTAAGGGAAACAGGAAATCTTTCCCCCAAAACATCAATAGGTTTACATCGATCAGTACGGCAATGTATAATTTGTAATAAAATATGTAGTTCGTGTGCCGATGCAAATACGTTTTCTGTAACAAGGGATTGAAATTTTCAATTCTTCGAATGTTTTGAATATCGCTTTGTACGTATTGCGACCTCTCACCCTATGTCGATCCGATGACACTCAGGACGCCAATCCAGCATCCCAGAGACACCAGCATCAACCGTAAGCAGTATGTCAGGCATGTCAAGGTCGCGTGCAAAGGAACTAGCTCACTAGAATTCGCGGGCACTATGCGAAAATGTCTTCTGCTCCATATGCGACGTGATCGACGGTTAGTGAGGTTCAGCTAACGTTTGAAACAATGGGAGCTAACGCGTCTTATTGTGATTTTTGTTTTAAGAATCCTTTTATCGTCGGCCTTAACAGTGCTACGCCCTGTTCGCAAGGCAGGTTTTTTGCCCAGCCAATAGTGGCAATAGTTATATAGAAGGTATTTCGTTTTTGATCAATTTTTATAGCCATTTTCATAGTTAATAGAATTTTATAATAAAGTTTAACTTCTCAGATACTATTTTAGACGGTAGAAAATGTGTGTAAACGTTTGTAATTTTGCTATTTTTTTATTTGTAAATAATTGGATTTGTCTAAAGTTTTTATTAAGAGAGTAAAAATATCTCTAATCTCTAGTAGAATTTTCAGTTTTCGCTTACTTAATAGTCTGCCAGTTTTAGACGTCTATCTTAGTGTTTGGTACGTTTCTCCAGAATGTTTAGAGCAGCTTGAGAAAATCAAACGCACGCCGTTGCACAAAAAGTTCTTCCATCTCTGACCATGTTTTCGCCCAACGTAATTCGCAAGTGACATGTGGCCAGCTGTGTCCGCTTGGGAGCATTTTCATAACTGATGCAAAGTGTGTGCGTAATTTCGCGTAATGCACGCTAATGGTGTGACTTCACTTCTCCATTGACACGCATGCTCTTGCGTCCCTAGTGCGTGGGCCTTCCCACTGTCGCACCTCCATTCAAACTTTATGCTCATTAGCGCGTTTCACTACGGGATGAAGCAATCTCCCTCCACGCCCTTGCTGTTCTCCTTGCTTCTCATATTCTACGGTACCTCCATTCTCTATATGGTTTGGGATTATATGCTCTTAAAGTACTTAAGCTAAAATGGTATCACATACTTTATGGTAATATACAAATGAACTGATGTGCGTCAATAGGATTATTGTAGTTTCGCTAAGCTAAGGTTTTTCATTGAAGCTTTCGTTGATTGATTGATTGAATGATTTTTTCGTGTTTCCGGGCGCGTCAACTGCTTTGGTCATTAGTCCCGTTAGTGTAGTGCGTGTTTTTTCTCGGGAGATGGCGGTGATCTTCCCCCGCTGGATGGCGAGATCCGGCGCCAACCTACCGTCGGCCACTGGGGTTTCCCCCTAACCAGGACTCTCCCACCAGGAGGGCACCGCCCCAGCCGGGACAAGCTCTTAAGCTCCCGACCGGTCTCCCGGAATATGTGGTAGTGTAGTGCATGTTAGTGTAAGTGTGTGTAAGGGGAGAGGATGGGACAAGGAAGAGGAAGGACAGATCGCGCGCGGTCCGTGGCCCGTTCGGTAGGGTATTTCTCCGGCATTCGCCTGGTGTTGATCGGAGAGACCACGGAAAACTACCGATCAGAGCAGCCGACCGCTAGAATTCTCCTCCAGACAGCGACTGAATTCGACCTAGCTTGAAAGCTAGAGTTGAAAATCCTGCCGCCGCGAGGACTCGAACCTAGGATCTCCCGGTCAGAGGCGCTGCAGGAGGCTTTCGTCTGGCCCATGATATACCATCTTCGTTCTTCATTGGTATTTTCTAAATTTTACGTGCAATGCAATCGTTCATCTATTTCCGTTTCATTGAACTCATTGTACCATACCTCAACCTGTATTAAGGGGTGCGTGATAAAAACATCAGTTATCTCATTTCATTAGAAGTAGGTATCTTCACTCAAAACTACCTTATTCAACAATCCTGTAGATTCACAAATAAGAAAAAAAATGAAAATAGGTTTTTTATACTCTCTGGAATCAACTTTGTACCATTGAAAGGCAAGTATCACAATTATTATTTGAAGAATGTTTCCTGAAATCCGTGGACAAATATAAATTTAATTTAAAACCATAGAGGGCAAGTCAATTACGACACCAGGATGTTAAGTTGTTTCATGGGTGATTAACGTCCCACGTCTTGAGGTATTAAACCAAGCTCGTTAAATATAAAAAATGTTGAAATTTGGAATTAACAATGAGTGTAAGAAATGTAAAAGCTTGGAAAGCATTCTTGGTTGCGAGTGAGATTGAGCAACAAACGATAACAAATAATCATACGAACAAGCATGGAACAAACATAAAAAGTCACGATTAAAGAGTGTGATCTTCATTGTCAGGCGCCCCCAGTTACAAGCGCATATCTCAAGTATATGAACCCACACCAAAATTATCTCTTCTGTTGAACACTGTACAATTGTGTATGAAAAACAAATCCATACTTCTTGAATTTGTTTTTATTTGAGTTTGGTGTTCTGTACCTTTACCCAGTTTGAGATTTCTGTTTTGGTTGATCTAGTAGAGTATGAGTGAAATTTATTGACAATTTAGGCTATATGGTAAGCGATTGGTTTAATAAATAATTTGGTGTAGTTTGCGTGTTGAAGATGAATCAAAGGATTTGAGTGAGGGATGTTAAGAATTTGTTTTGGGTGACTTGTAATTTATGTATATTATATAAAGCAGCATTTGTCCTTATCAGCCATACGTACAGGATTAGGAATCTGATGATTTGTATGAGATAATGACATTGTTTAAAGACAGTTTAGATATTTCATTTATGAGCGCTTTCAATTGCAGAATTTTTATTTTGGCCTGCTGAACTTTGTTGTTTTCCAGTTCAGGGAGGTGTCCAGATGCAGTCCTAAGTACGTAACTCCTGTATTATTTGGAGTTCACCAAATGGTATTGTCATTTATTTGTAATTGGTTGGGAGGGCAATGTGGTTTGAATGTTAATATTTTAGGGGCGGATTTTGTAGGATTGATTTTAATCTTTCACTTTGAGCACCAACTTTCTAATGCGTGAATATGTATTTGAATATAATTTGCTATTTAGTTTGATGATGTATGAAACATAGATTGTGGCGTCATCCGCGTATTTGAGATAATTTGGAAGTAGTAATGTCCGCTGTGTAGATGTTGAGTAGTATGAGGAAGAGGGGGATCCTTGTGGGAGTCCTGCTTTTACGGGGTGAGTGTGTGAGGTGTGATTTTCTATTGCGACTGCAAAAGTTCTGATTGCGAGGAAGCATTTTGTGATTTTATAGAGGAATTTCAACTGAGATTCCAATTGATATCTATCGTGTGTGGGGCGTAAAAAACAAAGATCGTAGTGTTAGTTATTGAAGCTCCAGTATTTGTTCGAAAAAATGTATGTAAAAACTTGTCCATACACTAAAGTCGTTCAAATGACTCAGAAGTGACAGACATATATTTATTAATTACAGCCCTTGTTATGCTCAAAGTATTGTAGAGGTTCCAACAGTTATTAGAACTGCATCTAAGGAAGAGGGTTGCTGCCTGGAGTTAATTTTATATTTAAGAGATACCTAACTTTTATATCGTCGATATGAGGGCAAATAACAATAGTAATAATACTTTAATTTAGATTTAAATTCCAATTCTACCAATGCTCTCACATTCTTTACGAATAAAAATTATGAGATTTTTATTTAATAATCATGAGATTTTTATTTAATAATCATGAGATTTTTATTTAATAATTATGAGATAAAAATCCTCGTCACTTCACCTTCATATTCAGGAAAAAAATAATGATTGGGGGCACATTGTTGTGGCACATTGTTGCGGGCTCACAAATTCCATGGTCATCTTTTTCATTGTCATTCAACGGCGTATCCTCAATTATTCTTGCACATTCCAGAAAATAACGATAAAGAAAGTAGAATTCAAGAGTAAACTCTTGTGTAAAGCAGGAAGTTCTTGAATTCAACTTCAGCCTCGCGCTTGCCACGCGTTTCAACATTTTACGACCACATAAAAAGGCGATTAATCTTTCCAAAACTGTTAATTGGGGTCATGATTTTACGATCTATTTCATTTGAATTAATAGGTCCCTGTTAATGCAATGTGTTTCACGTTTCCTAAAGCGGAGGAACGAACGAATCTGACTTACAGTATGTACATTTTTTTTGTTCGTACACCTGATTTTTTTAATACTTACTATTTTTATTCTTTGGAATTGTTGTATTTAACAAAATCAGGTATGATTCCTGGATGTATAAGAAAGGCAATGCATGCTCGACCATTCTATTATTTTTTGCTGTGTCAGGCATAGAAAATGTACAACTAAGTAAACCGCTAAATTGATGCACCATTTCTGTTCGTACGATTGAGTAACATCGTATGAACCTAAGTATAAAAGTATAAAAGGGAAATTTTCAAGCTAGTATTCAGTTAGTAACGGCCTGTCAGCGGACTGTTGCTCAAACCGTTGATCAAACTGACCTCACGTTTCATCTGATTAGAACATGGGATAGCAGAAAGAACTCCGTTCTTGTGTAAAAGACATCATTATTAACCTTGCCCTTAAAAGCAATTCATTACGAAAGATAGGACAAACAGTCAACAAAGTCATTCCACTGTGTAAGATATTGCCAAAAAAAATTTCAATACAATAGCTTAAATACAACGAGGAATTTACTTCGATGAAGGAAGAAGAAAAGACTGGACGCGAGTGAAGAGAGCCTTGTTGTAAGAGAAATTAAGGCAAACCCTAAATTAAGTGTACCAAAATTGCGCATTTTGGTGAAACGAAGTAGAGGGAAAGATGTGAGTCATTCCACCCTCCGCCAGTCGCTTTATAGCCATGGTTACCATGGAAGAATTGATCGGATGATGCCGTTTGAGTAAGGAGAATCGCGCTAGGAGACTCAAGTTTACAAAATAGTGTCTGAATAAAGATCAAGAATTCCGTCAATCAATCATGTGGCAAATACTCTGGCAACTGTAAAACTCGGGGGCGGCTCAATCATGCTTTGGGGCTCTATGTCACCGAAAGGCGTTGGAAACCTACATTTTATCAATAGCATAATGGAAAAAATCAGTTTACAATAATATTTTAAGAACAAATGTTAAAGTGTACAAAAATTGGAAATGCTATCTAATTGTCTTTCAACAAGACAACGACAGCAAACATTCGGCAGCAATTAATACGGAATGGCTAATTTGGAACGTGCCAAAAAAGTTTCACACTCCTCAACAATCACCTGATTTGAGTGCAATCGAACATTTGTGGGCCTTCTTGCAATCAAAGATAAGAAAACAAAATATTTCATCAAAAGAAGATTTAAAGAAAATTGTTTTGAAGGAGTGGGAAAAAATTAGTCTGGGAGTTTGCCAGAGTCTGGTTAATTTAATGCAGCGATGCTGCCAAGCCGTTATCAAGGCAAAAGGGTATTCTACAAAATATTAGATCTTTATTGTTTTAGAACTATTTTCCTGACTGTATTATCAGTGTTCTTATTATCAGTTATTCGTGTACAAACAATAATGGTTTGAAGAAAAGTGACACGTTTTTGTTTATTGAAATGGAATTGTTAAATCTAATTGTTTTATGTAACTGGCATGTTTTAGTTTAGTGAATATTCTCGTTTATTTATATCAAATCTATTAAAATTAAGAATTGTACCAAATTCATTCGAACTATGTTTTGATGTCATTTTATTTCCAAAATATTCTTGTACGAACAAAACTGGTACATAATGTATATCGATCGCGTTTATTTTAAAGATATGTGTGCATCAAAAGAAGGAGAAAGTAAAATGTTTGTCACGGCTCATAATATTTTTGAACTTGATTTGCCATGAGCACTTTCAAAGGTTTTTGTTTGTTCTTAGTGTCGAAAAATCACAATCGTTTTTTAAATAAATCACAGCAAAAACGTAAATTCTGGTTTTTAAAGTAAAACTGTAGGTTTTATATTTATATTTTTTATGCGAAACACTTGGGAGCTATTTGCAAATTTCAGTTCCTATTTTACCAACTTTCTGATGTTTTTCTGTTTTGTCATTCTTTTCTATACAAATGATAGAAGCGGACCCATAGGCAATCAATTCCGATGATTCTCGTCGATGGGATCAATTTGCCGAGTCAACTATATCCGAGAAAGCTAGTTCCGGTTCTGATGGAAACTCTAGGTCAGGCATGGCAAGGTAGCGGGCGAGGTAACAAGCTAGCTCAAATACTATGGAGACAATACAGGACACTTCACGATATATCGACAATCACTGATGCAAGCTCCATCTAGTGGCAGAACCTGGTGAATACTCGTACAGTGCACCGTTCAGTGCTCTGTTGGTGTTTGGTTTCTGCTTGATTTCTTTAATTTGATTGTCTTTCTCGTCGATTTCTGGAAAATGCTGAGTCCTATGTATGTGGCTGGTTGTGTAGTACCTTGTTACATGATGGTTGTAGAAATGCTTTATCAAATGTGGATGAAAAGCATAAATTAAGAAACTCGCATATTCTGATTTATCAGTATGTGAATACCTCCCTTTTCTATCCAAATGAATTGGCTATTTGTTTGTTTTCTAAGATTAAATATGTTTTCAATAAAGACGTTTTAAATTGTTTACGTTAAAGTAATCATGACCTCAAAAAGCAATTAATGAAAAGCAATTAATATTCAATTGGAGAATATTTTATGTAAGGAGTGCACTAATCTGTATGTAAGTAGAGGTAACAAAGTATTGATAGTCTTTTTTAAACAAAGTAAATGAAAAAAGACCAAATGTTTCCCTGAAAGTGTTAAGGCAAGAAAAATCTTGCAATTGTTACAACTTTATTCTTGTAATAAATAAAACATCACTTTTGTAGTTATTGTTTACTTTAATTTGAGCTCTTCAATATAATTTAACTGTCCCATGCGTCTTTAACCCCTGTTAACATGCAACCCTGCAGATTAGCTAAATGCACTTGTACCTGCCTGTATGTTAAACAATTTAACATCCTTAGCAACGGGTTTTAACGTCCTTAGCAACGTAAACAACCATTGATTCATCGCAAGTCAAATGTTTGTTAAGGAAAAAACATGGCGATACAAAACAAATCAGATTCAAACAATTCAGAAGTAATTCATTGGTTCGAGAAATAATTATTCTTAATTGTAATATTGATAATTGTAATATTAATAATTGTGCAATTAGAAAAATGTATATTAGATAAATTAACCTCAGTTTCCTCACATTCCATCAAATGAAACTCTACTCCGGTAATCATATTTATCTCAGCTGAGCTACGCTCCGCCTAGATTTTTAACTTTTGGTCTCCGCAGTAATAACACTCATAAGATTTATAGGTATATTAATAGCTACTCTCTCAATTTGAATCAGTGAAAAGCCACTGATTGACGGTGACTATGCACTGATTGTGGTAGTTAAAATCCGACCACCGACAATCAGCGAACTGAACTGAATGAATCAGTGAAAATCGGGACCACTTTTTGAATCAGTGAAACTTCACTGCTTGAATCAGTGAAACTACACTGCTTGAATCAGTGAAATATTGCATTGCTATCCCAGCAGTGGCGGCTCGCGCTTAGGTTGCACAACCCCCAGAAAATGAAAAAGATCTCGTATCTTAGGAATATACATTTTCCTTTTAAAACATTCATTATTGAAGATATTGCAGCAATAGCGATGTATATGAAATCATTTTGAAACGAAAGGGCGTCCAAATGGCGCTCTCTCCGGTGTCTGGTGCCTTGTCAGGAATTGCACCACGCTCTTGGTTCTATTAATGAAGTTATTGTTTTTACTCCTTAGTCCTTCGATTTAACACGGGGAAGATAGAGCTTTTTGGTTGGGTAACCACACAGCTGGCGCGTTGCGTAGATACTGCCTTTTTAAGTGAGATAGGTGAATACAGTCTTTATTTAAACCAATGAAAAACATACAACAGAAGAAAACCATGTTCAGGAACTTTTCAAAACTCACTACAGAGAAAAATTGGCCTGCAGTTAACACTCTTTATTTTATGTACATATTATTGACATTTTGGTGACAATACAACAAATTATGAAAAGAAAGTTGGGAAGAAAGTAGTGAAAGAATTATAATCCTCTTATAATTTAAATGTGTATAAATACATTTCAATGGATTTTTATGTGAATTTTACAATAAAAAGAAATAGAGAACATTAAATGTCAAAATTTTTAAAGTAAAAATACAAATAAACATTTGATATTATTACAAGTATTTGGCAAGTTTTAGGGCAACTTAATCAGCTTCCTCTGCTAATTATAATTTTCATAATTAAAATCGGCAGCATTGCCAAGCTTAAAATTGGAAATGTTAGCAGCACTGCATGCCTTTGTTTCTATGTACATATATATGTATACACATGTATATATACACATATATATGTGTATAAAGAAAACAAAGACTATTGTGTGTCGTTTCCTAAAAATTTGAATCTGCCATGCTACCGAACAAATGACTGATACCTGACACCGCAATGGAGACACCTGGCCACTGATTTCAAAGACAGGAATACAATTGATGAATGATGGCATGTGTCAAGAAGAGCAAGTTCTAAGCTATTAATTCACTTGAGGTAAAAACTTTAAATGGCTTACCAGATGAACTCCAAAACACAAATCTTCACAAGGAGCTAATTACAACACAAATATTTGGTAAGGTAAGAAATACTTTAAAAAAAAGAGACATCAAAGTCGATTTCTTTATCAGAAAATCTATCAAAAGTATATTTGGATGAAGAGGAAAATTTGCAATTTTACAACTACTACATAGAAGAGATTACAGAGGAAAAAGTTGAAAAATCTACCCAAGTACCTCAGATGAAACAATTGAGAAACTTTTAAAGAAAGTTTTAGAAGATAAGCAACAAATATCTGAAGTAAAAAATTTGAGAAAAATTGTCAATGATTTTATTAATACTAGTGAGAACCCGTCAACATTTGACGGTGAGATCTTAGATAAATGTAAAATACTGTGCCCAGACTAATGTTCACAATATGTTGCATTGTTTGGATCTTCGGGTTATAACGAAGAAATTCTGTGATGTGTAGTTCCCAAAATTTTGAACACGTATGGTCCATGACCAGGTGGCAATGCAAAATGGCCCACATATTCCAATAATACATGATATGACACAAAAGAAAGAGCACTATTATACTGACGGATATTGAATTGCTGTAATTAAATTAATTATTATCAATAGATTTTACATAAAAATGTTTATTTATTTACAATGTTGATTTGGAGGTTATGTTGTCCATCAATATTATTTCTAAAGTTTTTTGATGTGTCATTTGATTACTTCTGGCATATTGCTTGAAGGTAAACTTACTTTCCAATTTACGCAACACAGAGTAAGCAATTTAAGCAACACGTTTGCAGAATTTCTCTCGCATGGGAAGTACAAAGCAGAACAAAACTGACATTTTCTGCGCTGACTTTCTCATTCTCTGCGTCCAGTGTACGTTTGCTTCTTTGGGGGCGCGTGGACAACTATTCGGAATTCGACATAACCTGTG